>JADRCC010115170.1:0-11648 GCA_019843855.1 Hylomyscus alleni
TTTTTTTTTTTTTTTTTTTTTTTTTTTTACTCAAAATTGTATCAGATGCAATAGTCATTTGGGTGAATATGTTGGTCTTGGCAGTGTAGAATTCTTTGAGTTCAGATGCTTCTACTGTGGTAGCTTTTATGTCTGGCCTTTAACTCACAGGAGAAGATCATTAGCCACTCATGTCATTGAGGGCTAAATAGTAAACAAAAGCACATAAACATTTTCTAGAAGTCAGTTTTAAGTAACTGAGCCTGTCAGAAACAGATTGTAGTAGAGAGTCATCAGTGTTGGGAAATGCAAAGTGATCATTCCTGAAAGACATAGACCTCCTCCCGCCTGAGAAGGGAGATTTAGAATACTGGTAACATTTGAGAAATGACAGTCAGCAAAAATCACTTATTGAGGCCCAGGAGGTGGTTGTATGGATGCATGCTAGAAGCTCACTCTCAGGAAACCTTCATGGGTACAAGTATACTATTCCTAATACAAATAATTTGAGTCCTGTTTTCTCAGTGTGTGGTCAAATGTCTAATGGAGATGATCACAGGGGAGATCCTTGACAGAAATTATTCAGCCTTCTGGTGTGGGGAATATCCTTAGCTGAGATGTGTTCAAACTTCCATTGCATCATTTTAGACAATTTTGCTTTTGTTATCAGTTGACAATATTAGAGATTTGGTGAGAAAATATTTTACATGTAATAATTGCACTCATTAATTTTTTTTATTAGTCTTCTCGGTTAAAACGACATCATTTTACACAAGAGTATAGATCATTTTGGAGCTAAGCTGAAGAAGTCAGAATCCCTCTGCTGACCCCTATTTGATGTTTTCCTGGAAAGACGATTGACTGCCTTCAACTAGGGAAAATTTGAAGGCTGAGTACAATCTTATGATTAAATATTGGTAAGTCTGTTGATTCTGTCTTTGGGTCCTTTAAGTGCATTTTGGAGCCTATTGCGATTTTTGTACATAATTAGCAGAGTAATGTCACAGAAGATCTTTGGGAGATTGTTTATAAAAGTCTATAAAAGTTAATAGGCATTAAGTTAAAAATAAAATAAATAGCCAGTTGTGGTGGTGCACACTGTAAACCACACTCTAGAGGCTGAGGCAGAGGGGTCTCTGTTAGTGCCAAGCCAGCCTGGTCTGCAAAGTGAGTTCCAGGACAGCCAGGGCTATATACAGTGAGACCTAATTTTAAATAAAATGAATGATTAACAAAAATGATTTAATAAATAAATAGGTGTCTGATTGTGCAGTTATAATAAAATGTCTTTGACTGGATATTTACAAAGAACAGAAGTTTTGCTGACTCCTTAGCTCCTTTTTTTGTTTGTTTTTTGTTTTTCTAGACAGGGTTTCATTGTTTAGCCTTGGCTAACCTGGAACTAGCTTATAGATCAGGCTGGCCTTGAACTCACAGAGATCTGCCTGCCTTTGCCTCCTAAATGCTGGGTTGCATGCACCACCACCACCCATTCAGACACTTCTTATTCAGCAGTCTTCAACATCCATAGACACTTAGCTGAGTGTCTTACAGCTGCTAAAACAAAATCACTGTAAATTGGTGGCTTAAAACTGATTTCATGGCAGATTTCTGAGTTTGAGGCCAGCCTGGTCTACAGAGTGAGTTCCAGGACAGCCAGAGCTACACAGAGAAGAAACCCTGTCTCGAAAAACAAAACAAACAAACAAAAAAACCTGATTTCATGGGGGCTGGAGATAGCTCAGCAGTTAAGAACACTGATTGCCCTTCCAGAGGTCTTTTCCTAGCAACCACATGGAGGTTCACAATCATCTATAATGGGATCCGGTGCCCTCTTCTACTGTGTCTGAAGACAGCTACAGTCTACCCATATACATAAACTGAATAAATAAATCTTAAACAACAGCAACTGATTCACAGTTCTAGAGGCTTGTAATCCTCCAAACTAATGTATCTGAGGCCTACAATCCTTCAGTGGCTCAAGGGAAGGCTCTATCCTAGCCTCTTTCAGCTACTGTGGGTATTGGCCCCTTTTTGAAGGGGATATCACTCTGGACTCTGCCTCTCTGGTTACATTACCTCTCTTTTCCTGTCAGCATTCACCCCCCCTTGTGTGTTTCTTGTATAGTATTCAGTTGGATAATTCTAGATGGTCTCTTTGTCTCAGGGACCTTCATTTGATTACATCTACAAAGTCCCTTTTTAAAAATTGTAATTACTGATTCTAGACTAGTATGAAGACTTATCTTGGTGGGGGTGGGGATTGGAGGGGATACTCACTTGAAGTACAGCTTCATTTTCATGTTGATTTTTTTCAGGTCCTGGCACATCAGAGCTGGGTCCTCTTTCCATCTGCTTTGCTCTTTCTCTCAATAGTGTCTTTGATTACCATTTATATAAATGACTACTCCACCTGTCTGTGTTTAGACATTTCTTTCTATTCTTGCTACTTGTAGCCAAGCCTCTTAACATCAGCACTTGAGTGGTTCAGAGGCCTTGCAAGATTTATCATGTCTGCACTTGAGCCATCACATTTCTTAGCTGCTCCCCCCACCCCATCAAGACCCAAGAAAGGTTTGCTCTTGTCGAAGTTCTGTAGCCAGTGAACAATTATCATCCACCTGGATCCTTGGCAGTTCCCTCATCCCGACTTCCCAAACCCAGTTCAGCACAGAAAACCTCCTCCAATAGTTTGAGACTGCTGCTCCTCCTCTCACTGCAACTGTTGTAACTCCAGCAGTACCCGGGTTAGAATCTCCTCAGTGACATGGAGGTCATCCTGTGCTCTCAGTGCTATCCAGTTTCTACACAGCAAAACAGAATTTGAACCGTTTTACTTTGTTTCTGAGAATTCCTTATATTGGCTTTTGGTTTTAAGATGTCTCGAAATACTTCTTGTGGTCTCAGATCCTGTAAGTTCTGGCTGGCCACATTTACCTTTCTATCTCGTCTTTTTTCTCATTCTCCTGTGTGCACAGCTACATTTTTTGAGTTCCCAAAAGTTCTCCCCATGACGAATCTTTGAACATGTTTTTACTTGTTTTTACTTGTCCCTGCTTCTACTCATTGCTAACTTACATTCCTAGGTATGAGTAAAATTGCCCACTCTTAGATTAGATTACCCCCACCTTGAGTGTTCAAATAGTCTTTTTTATTTTTCCTTTATGACACAAGCTACAATAAATCTTTTTTTTTAAGTCAGTTTTGCTAAAAGCGGGCCTGTAACTCATGATTTTCTTTCCTCTTCCTCCTGGATGCTGGAATTAAGGCATACGCCACCACACCTGACTCACAGTTATTCTTATTTATTTATTCATTTCTCTCTTGAGAGAATGTACGTCCCACCAGGGCAGGAGCTATATATATTGACAAGACAGAGAGTAGCCTAAATAGACTCAGATTTTAATGAATGAATGAAGTTAATAACTTGAGTTGCTAAGATGTCATTTAAAGGGGAATATTTGGAATAAATTAGAGAGAGAGAGAGAGAAAGAAAGAGAAAGAAACAGACAGACGACAAGGTCTCACTGTGTGTCTAGCTAGCCTGGAATTTGCTATGTAGAATAGGCTAGTCTTGAACTTGCAGAGATCTGCCTTCTCTGCCTCCATTCCCAAGGTATGCACAACTATGCCAACGCAAAATAAAATTTAGCTAGCCAGCCTGAATGGAGTAATGAAACTAGAAACTAGAATAACTTGTGAGTGTGCCAGCATGTCCACATACATATACTTTGACATGGGCTCACATGCAGCCTGGGCTGGCTACATTTCCCATGTAGCCAAAGATTATATTAAATTCCTAATTCTCCTGTCTCTCTCCTGAATGCTGAATTTACAGTGTATACTACTACACCTAGTTTTGTTTTATTTGATGCCAGGTATTAAATCCAGGACTTTGTTAGAAAATGAAATTGCTTTTATTAATTCTTCAGTATACCTTGTTAATAACAATTCATTTAGAAATCCTAAATATTCTTTGTGGAAAAATTGTAACCATGGGCACAATGCAGATTATAGCTTCTTTTAAAAAAATATATTTTTATGTATATGAGTACACTGTCACTGTCTTTAGACACACCAGAAGAGGACTTTGGATCACATTACAGATGGTTGTGAGCCACCATGTGGTTGCTAGGAATTGAACTCAGGACCTCCAGAAGAGCTGTCAGTGCTCTTAACCACTGAGCCATTTCTCTAGCCCCCCATCATAGATAGCTTCTAAAAGGCTAGGAATGGTGCTCAGTTAGTAGGGCATTTGTCTGGCAAGCAAGATGCCCTGGGTTTGATTCTATAGTTCCACATTATAGATGTGTGTGTGTATATAAACTAAATTTATTTCAGAGAACAGCCAGATTTGGGTGTGAATGCGTTGATCTGATGAGTTATTCAAGTTCAGAGTGTTGAACTGGCAAAACATGTATTTTTACCTTTGTAATTCTTTTTTAAAAAAGATTGATTTATTTTATGTATATGAGCACACTATAACTGTCTTCAGATCCCCTTATAGATGGTTGTGAGCCACTATGTGGTTGCTGGGAATTGAATTCAAGACCTCCAGAAGAACAGTCAGTGCTCTTAACCACTGAGCCATCTCTCCAGGTCAAGCATGGTTTTTTTTGTTTTGTTTTGTTTGTTTGTTTGTTTGTTTGTTTTTTAAAAATCCCCGAGACAGGGTTTCTCTGTGTTGCCCTGGCTGTCCTGGAACTCACTCTGTAGACCAGGCTGGCTTCGAACTCAGAAATCCGCCTGCCTCTGCCTCCCAAGTGCTGTGATTAAAGGCATGCGCCACCACTACCCGGCTCCAAGCATGTATTTTTAAATATTAAGAGTCCTGAAGCACATTAAGACTGGAAACTGAGACCCCTATTTTAAACTTTGGATTGTAGTCATTCAGGTCATTCAGGTTTTGTGCAACATCCATGCTCCTGCCTCCTATGGACAGGGTTGCATACCCTTCATATACTGTGCTTTCCTAGCTTTAGCCATGATGACCTTTGCCATTTTAAGCCTATTTCCTGTCGGTGGTTTGAATTTAAGTCTTCCAGAAAGCTCACGTGTTGGAGAATTGGTCTCCAACTAGTGTCACTGTTGAGGTAATTAGATCACCAGGATACTAACTTCATCAAATAATTAATCTGTTGTTGGTTTCATTGATCATTGAGCTGTAAGGACTTTGAGGAAGTCAGTCACTAGAAGTATGCCTTTGAAGAGTTTGTTTTAATCCATGTGCTCCCCAACCCTCTTCTTTCTGTTTCCTGGTGCCATGAGGTGGAGCAGTTTTCCACTCTGCCCTTCTGCTATGATGGTTTTACTGTGGCACAGGCCTGAAAATAGTGAAGCCAGCTGGCAATGGATTGAAATCCTGAGCCAAGATAAACTTTTCCTCTTCTAAGATGTTTGTCCAATACTTTGTCAAGACATCAAAACTGAAAGATAATTTTCATATCGTTCTTGGATTTCTGTAGTGCAGTCTAGACCCAGGCTAGACCTGAAATCTGTCTCATGTTGGGTCTGATCTTGAAGCACTTCTCCAGCACTTTCCTACTTCACACTTACGTGTTACCACATTGCTACTTAAAATCAAACAGCAGATATATACTCTGTGGTGAGGAACCTAGGAGTAACACAGTCCCGTCCTCTGCCTGAGAGTCTCGTGAAGTTGCAGGCAGGCTGTCAGCAGAGGCTGTGCTTGGCAGAGCTTGATTATGGTCCTCCCTCCTTCCTCCCAGCTTACACACAATCGCCTCACTCCCTGACACATAGGGCAGCTCTGTTGTGGCTTGGCTGCCATCATGGCAGATACTCTTATTCCTAGTCTGGTTTATGAAACTGAACATTTTCTTTATCTCTGACAGCTCTGGGCATATTTTTTCTTCATCCCCACTACATTAGACTTTCGTAAGAATGTGTCTTGCTATGAGAAAGGGTCCTGCTAAACAGTGCAGACTGACAAAATGGAATGTCCAGAAGCAGCTCACTGTTGAAGTGTCTGGGTGGTAAGCTGGGGGAAGCGCTGTGGATGGAAATCAGTGATACTAAAGATAGTGACCTCACATCACTGCATATCTTCCCCACGTCTCAACGTCTATGCCTCCCAAGGAGCTGCAGTCTCTAGCAGAATCTCCTATTCCCAGCCAGCTACTAGACAAAGTTAGGGACACATAAAGTACCAGTTCACACTCAACCCAGCAGTGTGACTCTTAAACTAACCTATAACACAGAAAGGTAGCTTAATTCCTCAGTCAGGCCCTCTCTGGTAGTCTTTTCTATGTGTGAAACCTCTTAGATTGCAGCTTAGCTCTGTGGTAAGGGACATACCTATCATATGTAAGGTCTTGGGTTCAGTCTCCAGCTCTGGAAAAAAAATATTGTTGGATGAATTATGCCTAGTCAGTCAGAATATAGATGTGATAGTACTTTGTTTTTAAAGCCTGTACAGTTATATGGTCATATTATACAACTATATAGATTGCTGCTGTTTGGAAAAACCAGCTTTTCCACTTAGTGGAAGCTGCGGATTGAATGTAAAGTACAGCTTAGTAGTCAGCACTGAGAACTGCAAGAATTATTTTTCCTCGGGATTTATATTCATTTCAATAACCTGATGATACTAAAAGAAAAACAAATTCAGCTTCTATTACTGTATGTGTACAGTACATATCACTACTATGATCTCAAAATGTATTGCCTTAGCAGTCTTTTCTGTAGCAGAAACTAGCTGGGCAGTTTAATTCTGACATTGTCTATCTAGAGATAGCATCAGGTCCTACAGACTGAGAGCTCAGTCCCAACGTAAAGCTTCCTCAATTCAAACACCAGTTGAGATTTGTAGACCTTTGAAACTTATGACCACCTGGCTGTCATTTGGTGTTCCCATCACCCCCATCTTTGGGTTTAGCTTGCTGGTCAGCTCACAACTCTGGGAAATACTGATGTTTACAAGTTTAGTTTAAAGGATATTTTGTAGGAAACAAATACCACTGGGTTTGGTGCTACATGCCTATAATCCTAGCATCTAGGAGGCAGAGGCAAAGGATCACAGTGAGGTAAAGGTTAGCCTTGTCCACATAGTTAGACCAACCGGGGATACATAAGGAGACACCTATTAGAAAAATAAAGAAGATAAAAACAAAGGGACAGATTGCCAGACAGAGATTGGTCCGATGAGGTTTGGAAATATCCAGGAATTCGCATTCCTATGGAACTGGAGTCACCCCCCTCCCAGCTCATGAATGAGTTCACTTTCTTACAAGCTTCTTTGTGTTCCGCTGTGTAGAAATGCTCCAAACCCACTTCATTGAGTTCTTAATGAAGGAAGGCTTCAGTATAAAAGCATGATTGAAACAGAATGACTGACCCTGTAGTAGTGTGACCAGACAGAAAGGGTATGGTCTAATGCTAAAGACTGCATAGGAGAGCCCAGCAGGGCCTGTGTCTAGACTCTGTACAACAATCTGTCCTCCCAGCTATGGGGCAGGGCCTCTATTGAAATGGAGTTTTATGATCAATCCACAGATCAGAGAATTTGTTTCTGGCCAGCTCAAGGCAGAGAGACGGGAAGCTCAGAATATATCTTTGTTTTCAATTACTTGTCTAGGGGAAAAAGAACTTTTAGTTTCAATGGCCTTCTGGGAGGAGAAAGGGGCAGAGGAAGATTCCTAAAGTCTAAAGCACTTCAGCATTACTAGAGCCTGTCCAGGGCTGGGATGCAGCTCAGTGGCAAAGTGCTTTCCTCAATGTGCAAGGCCCTGGTTTCTATCCCCAGCACTAGAGAACGAACAGAAGGATAAAGGACTGCCTTCCATCCTTATTGATATGAAGCCAAAATGAACCAAAAGGCTGCTGTTTTGTGAGCCAGAAACGATGGATGAGACCTAAGATGAGCCTGTCTTAAAACAAGCATGTCGTGCTTGGTTTCCATTCCCACTCCTGAACAAGTGTGTCCTGCAATTTACTGTGTTCTGTCTTGCCCTACACCAGAGACTTATTTATTCTTTTGCTTTCTTCTTTTTTATCCTTACAATTATATGGACAGGATTTCTTTATTCATTTTGGACAAAGGTAGAGTTTCAGAAAACTGAACTCTGTTTCTCTGATGGTTTCTGAATTGGTGGACAGGAGTAACTGCCTATTGTAAACAGCTAACAAGGAAGTCCCTGAGAATGACAGCCCAGCACAACCTGCTGCACAGCAAAGCCCAGTCCCTGTAGGGTCTCTGTGTATAGGAGGGCCACCATATTTTACAGGTGCATTGGCATTCAAAGCGGGCTTCTTTCCTCACACCCTGAATATGGAAGGGTCAGCAGTACTGAGCTGGATTTCCCCCTCCTGGGGGAATGAAGGTACCCTGTACAATTGGGAATAAACTGTGATTTCTTCTGTATCGGTCTACAGTATGCTAAACAGATGTGTTGCTTACTTGATACCCTACTTACACGTCTGTTTAAAATGAAATCATGGGGGATGGGCAAGGTCTCATTATAGCAGTCTGCCCTGGAGCTCACGATAAGCCACCTGCCTCAGTCTCTGGAGTGCTGGTATTGTAGACATGAGGCACTATAACTCTTGAGCTGTTTTTCTACTGTTCTTGTACTACTAGAGGTTGTACCCAAGACCTGATATGCACTGAGATAAGTTGCCAGCACATTGTTTGTTTGTGACAGATTTTCCTTGGATGAATTCCAGTTTGCTAGGTATCTGAAGATGACCTTGAACTGCTGATCCTCCTTCCACCTCCCAAGTTCTAAGAGTAAAAACTTTTGCTACCATAAGAGTCCTCAAAGCATAGATAACTTTCAGGTGTGTTGCCTAGATGGCAACAGAGAAAAATAATTTGTTAAAGGAAACTTGAGTCCCAGCAGCCAGTGGGGTAGAGTAGAGATTGGCATATGAATGGCAGCATGTGTAGACTTTGGCTTTGTTTCTTTTTTAAAGTATTTATTTTTATGCATATGGGTGTTTCACCTGCATCCATGTCTGCACCACAGCTGTGGCTGATGCCCACAGAGGCCAGAAGAGGCTGTCAGATCCCTTAGAACTTGAGATTTAACAGATGGTTGTAAGCCATTGTGTGGGTGCTGGGAACTGAACCCAGGTCTTCTGAAAGAGCAGCAAATGCTCTTAACTGCTGAGCCATCTCTCCAACCCCCACAGCCTTGTTTCTCAAAATCAGAATCTAATTGGAAGAGAAAATTTCTGCATATGAACTGGAACAATGAATGCCTTTAATGGTGTGCTCCTAAGGCACAGCAGCTGAGCAGAGGGAGAAGGAGGAATAACTATAGGAAAAAGACATAGATGATATAAAAGTACCAAACTGAATTTAAAATCACTGTGATGGTTTATATAGACTGCCAACATGGTGAGATCTAGCTAGAATCATCTAGGAGATCAACCTCTGAGCATGTCAGTGCTAATTTCTAGATTAGAAGTGCACAGCACTGTCCCATGGGTTAGGATTCAGGACTGAAGAAGAAAAGCTGAGCAGCTAGCATTTATAACGATTTGCTTCCCAACTGTAGTGCAGTGTAACAGCTTCTCAAGTAGTCACCATGCCTTCCCCATGATGGACTGTGCTTTGAAACTGTGAGCCAAAATAAACCTTTCCTTAAGCTGCCTTTTTCAAGTATTTGGTCTTAGTAGTATCTAGAGTAACTAATATAGAAGCCAAAGAAAAGTTATAGGCATATGAACCTTGGTTCACATGTTAATTTTGCCATGCTGGAGATGAACCACTGCACTATAAATTCACCCATGTTTTCCTTTAAAGATAGATAGATAGATAGATAGATAGATAGATAGATAGATAAGAGCTGGCCAGATGGCTCAGTGGGTAAACTTTATAAAATTCTTCCTCTTCCTTCCACCACATGGGATCCATGAATAGAACTCAGTCATCAGGCTTAGCAGTTAAGTACTTTTACCCTCTGAGCCATCTCACCAGGGTAGCAACAAATTAAGACCTTCAAATGAATATCATCAATAATGCAGTGGCTGTGTTTCTGGCAGTCAGTCTAAGGAAATCAATAAGATAATCAGAAAGATGAACAGAGACTCTTCCAGACTGTATCACATAGAGACACTGGCCTCAGTTCCCAAGACAGGTTTTTATGTTGATATAGAACATCTTGTCATCCTACTAGCAAGAAGGGAACTGGGGAATGTAAGCATGTAGCCGCACAGATTAGGAGCTTAGGGCTGGGAAGGCTTTGTGCAAGTGTTGCTCATTGTTCTTAACTGTAGGTGGTTGAGCAGCTGGTGAAATTTTTTGGTTTTGCCTACCAATACAGTGATTTTTTTTTCTTCTTTTTTATCTTTTGGTAATCTCTCCAACCTCACCTCTCATGAATTCTGTTATTTTTTTTAAATAAATTTTAAAGAGAAACAGAATTTTAAAGAGCAGGTGCTTACACTGTTCATTAACAATGCATTTGTAGGGGGCTGGAATGATGGCTCAGCTGTTAGGAGCACTTGCTGCTCTTGCAGAGGACCTGAGTTGGGTTCAGTTCCCAGTACAGACGATAAAACAGTTCACAATTATATATAATCCAGCTCCAAGTGATTTGTTGCCCTCTTCTGGCCTTTGAGCACCGTCATGCATGGCATACACTCAAACAGATACACATGCAAAAATAAAAATCTATTTTTAGATTTTTAAGAAAAAAAGAATGTACTTCCTCTTCCTGTCTAAATGGTAAGGAAGCTGATCTGCAGTAACTTCTAGGACTTTTAGGAATTTGGCAAAGGATACTCCTTCTACATCATTTGGCTTTTGTTTAGAAAGAGTAAACTTAGACAGTGTTTCTTATTCGTTTGTTTGTTTGTTTGTTTGAAACAGGTTTCACAATAGCCCCGGCTAACCTGAAATTTTAGACAGTCTTCCCGTTTTGACCTCTGAGTGCTGAGATGACAGATGCAAGGCCACCATGTCCCACTCCTCTCAATTCTTAAAAGAACTATACATTCGTATAGTTGCTAACTATATAGATGTGATGATGCCATAATAATTACAAACTAACAGTTATGTTCATGTAAAGTAATTGAATTTGTTCTATCCTTGTTAGCTTCTAAATGAATGAGACTCAGAGTATAATTTATGTATTTAGCTTTGGCATATTTACTGGGGAAATTAGCCCTAGTCTATTTTTTCTAGCATTAGTCTTAATTCTCCAATGATGCTCCCAAAGTACTTGCTGTTTGAGTCTCACCTGAGTTCCTTCTGCTCCAGCAGTCCATCCTGGGGAGGCATTTCACTTGGACATGTGCTCCTGTTCCATCACTCTAATGGAGACTTCCTATTCTGTCTTCTTCCTCCTCCACTCTCCTCCTTCTTTTCCCCTGCTTCCTTATGATCCCTACTGTCGACCCTCAGGCTGAAAGCTGGATCTCTGCCTTTTCTGTTCTTCACAGTAATTGCTATAACCACTTTATTTTAACCAAGTTTTAAATTGGGGAGCAAGGTTTACATTAACATCTCTTGGTAGCCATGAGGAACATCTGTTCATGGGGGCCAACCAGATCTTGGGGACCAGTATTTAGCATTTTGACTACATAGCAGCACCAGATCAACACCCAACATTTTCATTAAAGTCATCAGCCTACAACTTGAGAAGCTTCTCGAAGGATCTAAGTCATCTTTCTTGGATCTTTATTTTTTGCTTTTTTTTTTT
>JADRCC010115193.1:0-15418 GCA_019843855.1 Hylomyscus alleni
ACTGGAAACAACCCAGATGTCCCTCAACAGAGGAATGGATACAGAAACTATGGTACATCTATCTACACAATGGAGTACTACTCAGCTATTAAAAACAATGAATTTATGAAATTCTTAGGGAAATGGATGGATCTGGAGAATATCATCCTGAGTGAGGTAACCCAATCACAAAAGAACACAAATGGTATGCACTCTCTGATAAGTGGTTTGTAGCCCAGAAGATTGGAATACACAAAGTACAATCCACAAACCAAAGAAACTCAAGAAGAACGAAGACCAAAATGTGGACATTTCATTCCTTCTTAAAAGGGGGACCAATATACCCATGCAAGGAGTTGCAGAGACTAACTATGGAGCAGAGACTGAAGGAAGGGCACTCCAGCCTGATATAGCTGTCTCCTAAGAGACTCTGACAGTACCTGACTAATACAGAAGTAGAGGCTCACAACCATCCATTGAACTGAGTACAGGGTCCCCAATGAAGGAGTTAGAGTAAGAACCAATGGAGTTGAAGGGTTTGCAGCCTCTTGGAATGAACAATAATATGGACTGACCAATGCCCTCAGAGCTCCCAGGGGCTCAACCACCAACCAAGAACTATACATGGTGGGACTGATTGTTCTGGCAGCATGTGTATAGTAGAGGATTGCAAAGTTGGTCATCAACGGGAGGAGAGGCCCTTGGCCCTGTGAAGGTTCCTTGCCCCTGTGTAGGGGAATGACAGGACCGATAAGTGGGAGAGGGTAGAGTGGCAGGCATGGGGAGGGGGAGGCTACAGAGGTTTGTTCTTGTTGTTTTTTTGTTCATTTGTTTGGTTTTTGGAGGTGAAACTGGGAAAGGAGAAATCATGTGACATGTAAATAAAGAAAATATCTAAAAAATTAAAAAAAAAGAAAAATAAATGCTTTTGGAGACAATAAATTGGTTTCAGTCTGACAAATTTTTTTCAGCATTTCTTATTATACACATTATACTGATCACAATAGATGCTAAAGAATAAAAATATTCTTATTTTTACCTCTGTACCCTCAAGCCACTTATATCCCAGTGGTATGTACAGAATTAGTGACAACAGAGCTATCATGTAATTCTGATGGTGTCATAACTGTAATGTACACTGCACTTAAATGTACACGAAATGTATATACCCTTTCTTTTGTCTCTAACCAACACTACTTTCTGAATAACTTCTACACTGCTGAATATCAGGGGAAACAAATTTTAAACCCGCCTTTCATAGTAAAATGCTCACTTTACAATGTAGTCTATATTAAACCTCAGCCTCTTATCTATCTTAATGTTCCACTCTGGAACATTACATTTACTACAAGAAGGCATCTCGGCCTCTTAACAATTCTCTGTTAGCAAATCCCTTTGCTTTGCGTTGTTGTTGACGGTGCTGGCTATAAGATTTGTGACACTTCAGATTCTGTTCACAGAAGTGCTGAGACCTGGTTTTCCTGGAAGACCTTGTAGCTGTGGCTTCTGAAAATTATGACAGATACTTTCTCTCTCACTGGGCCCGACTTTTATAGTCTTGCTGGTGTTGCATGCGCGTTTTTATATTTCCTCACCTGTCCACCAGATGTTGCTAGTTGTAACCAGTCTGTCTCTCCCTTTGGTACGCTCGTCCACAGCATGTCCACCGATAGATACTTACTTGCCAACAGGATTCCTTTCAGTAGTTAAGCTTACAAAACCTGGAAGCCTCCTCCCTGAGGATTAGCTCCCCTCTGAAGGGGCCACACAAGCCACCAAGAGAGAAAGTCAATCAATCATCTCCTCCCTCTGTAAAGTTGCAAATCACAACACTAAACAGCATGCATGATATTCCCAATGGTACAACAGTGGCAGTCATATCTTGGGAGTAACCAATAGCTGTCTAACTGGACTTACGGTTTGAGAAGGAGGGAATTCATGACTAGTACTATGCAGTGAGCCAATTACCCATGACTATAAGGATGTGGGACCTAGAGGAGAACTTACTACTGCCAATTTCCTGACGCAGTTAATGTAGAACTGCATTCTAAATACCTATGCACCCATATTCTAAATATCTATATGCACATATTAGTGTTCTCTTGCCTTTCTTCAAAGAAGTTCCTTTTTGCAACAGTTGGAAAAAAATTACAGAAAATTACAGCTGGTTAATACACAGCACACAAGATGGAGTGGGAAGATTATATAAGCCACAGGACAATGCTGTTTGCTACAAGAGGGTCTTCTATAAATAACATCAAAGAGCACCCATGAAACCTCAGTTATATAATTGACTAAGCACAACCAGCACAATGAAAACACCGGTTGACAGGTCAATGTAGGTGGTACTCTCACAAGGTCGCACTCCTAGATGAAGAACTACAGGTGATTTCAGGCCACTGAAAAAGAGAAAATTAGTCCTGTCCAGGGTTGTCACCCTTATAGGTGGTCCAATTTGAAGAACTGAGCCATGTGTGTGTGTAAATGTGTATGTGGATGTGCGTGTGGGTGTGTGGATGTCTGTGTATGTGTGTATGTATGTGTATATTGTATTGTAGGTGTATATGTATACACACAGAAATGATTAACACTACTAGATAGACTCAGCAGGTCATAGGTGACATATTGATAGATAGACAATAGATATAGACATAGGGTTATGTACTAATAATAATTAAGAAGTCGTGAATTTGAGAGTAATTCAGGGACACAAAAGAGTGGGAGAGGGAATAGTAGAAATGATGTAAATGCTATACTATGCATGAAATTTTCAAAAACAAAAAACAAAATAAATAAAATGTATAACTTTCACACAAATACCTCTAGGCTTCATTGCTCTACCCTATTTCACAAACACTTCTTGAACTATTGATTTTTCTTTACTTCTATTGAAGAGAGTCTGATTTGTTAATCTGGGGGGAGAATGGGGATGTCTTTGTTTTTCTAATTTTGTCTTTCTATTTCAAAGAAAACAGTCCAAAATATCCTTCTTTTCCTGACTGATTCAGGAGTCACCATAAACAGGACACTGCAGGTGGGCATCACCCTGTGATTCAGCTGGAGGGAGAATAAATCAATGATTTACTTTAAAGAAAAACATCCAGCTTTAGGCAAAAAAATAAAACAGAATTCAGGAGAATAAACGAAAGCAGTACATGTCCGACTCACACATTCTATCCGTGACTCAAAAGAACTGGTATTCCAGCACAGGGCTGTCAGTCAGCTCAGCTGCCCTCTAAACTTCCTTTGTCTGAAGCAGGGCTGGTAAACCCACAGAAATGTAAATGGTAGCACAGTCCAGAACAGATAACCCACAGGACAACTCAGTAGTTTTCATCATTTAAATACGTCACTTACACGACCAAATAGACTGATCTAACTTGGTATTATTTCATAAGAACTTCATTGACATATTCAGATATGGCTTAAAAATATAAAAATAAATAAATAAATAAATAAATCAGCCCTATGTTTAGTTAGCCAGTACTGGTCTCTGCAAATGAATGGAGAAGCATTTACTCCACAGCAAGAAGTGTCACAACTATTTTGAAGTTACTACAAATGATAAATTAATTGTAGGAGAAAAATCATTGTCTTTTCGTTTGGATTAGGATGAGTGTGGATGTGTTGCAGTTTGCAAGTATGCAAGGTTGAATTCACTGGCACTGCTGCAGGAGCAGGAAGTGATGCAATAGCAAAGAAGAGTTTAGCAATATCGAGAAACATCGCCTACACTAACTATGGAATCAAAAATACAGTTGGTAAAACTTTATCCCTTAAATATCATAAAAAATTTCAGATATATGCAAATGAACATTATAATTAAGAACAATGACTGAAATCACCACTGGTAAGAAATTTGACATGTCAAGTATTTGCAGTCTAAACAAGGAAATATAAATTTCTGTTTAAAAGGTAGTAATTAACCAGGTACTTCTATGAAACTATTTCCAATATATTCCTAAGTAGAAAGAGTATACATACATATGTTAATATTTACCTAAAACTATCATTAATATGGTGTTAAGAAGATATGTATTAATTCTTAATATAAATTTTTTTAACTTTATTATAAAAAAAATTACAAACACCTGATCCTGCCCCTTCTTTTCTCCTCTACCCTCCCCTCTCCAACCCAGTTTCAGCACTGGGGGTTAGGGGACAGGGGGAACCTCTGGAATGTGAGAGACTACTGGGACTCAGTGGAGATGACATTAGCAGAAGTACCTAACACTGGGAAAGAGACCACCTTCAGTGGATAGACAGAGCGCCCAGTTGAGGCAGGGGACCACACATCCACCTTCAAAATTTTAACCCAGAGTTGTTCCTGTCTAAAGGAAATGCAGGGACAAAAATGGAGCAAAGACTGACAGAAAGGCTACCCAGTGACCAGCCCAACTTGGGATTCATCCCATGCGTACGGACCAAATCCTGAGAGGTAGGGGTGAAACAGGAGTAGGTGGGTGAGTAGGAGTACAACCTCTCAGAGGTGAGGGTGAGGAGGGATCTGGAAGGGGGACAATTTGGGAATGCAAATCAATAAAATGATTTAATAAAGAAAAATTACAAACATCTCCATGAATAGACATTCTGAAACTATAGAGTTTCACTTTCACTATCAAATGTACTTTTATGTCTTTATCCACCACAAGAAAAAAACAGGACTTAGTTAGACTAGATGAAATTCTGTCCATCTTCATCCCATCATGATCACCTAAATATTAGGAGATGAAGAATGTATTTTTTTTTTGAAGAATGTATTTTTAAAGAGTAGTTCATCACAATTTTAAATATGCAAATTCACATAATTTTAAAAGAACCCAATATATTACTTATAAAACATTTTATATAATCTTTGGTAGTTTTTAAAGCTTGGAGGTAAAGGGGAAATAAATGAAGCAATCATTTTACTTTTCTATGTGAACTGAACCTGAGATTAACAAACAGGTGACCAAAAAAAGGTTCTCTTTATAAAGGTGTTCTTGCTGATAAGCAAAGGATTAATATAGTATTAGGATAACTTCTTGTCCCATGATTGAACAATCATTAATAGCTACGAAACTAAAGAAAATTAAGCAATATGTTTCTCTTGATATGAGTATTCGATGTCACCTCTATAAGAATCTGTAAAATGACAGACTTTCTACCTGATCAGTCTAAATTAAACAGTCATTTCAAGGAATACACTAGAGCAGCATAATGTGAAATAAAACAAGAAGATTACAATCTCTTTGTAAAGTCCCATCAGAAAACCGTAATATTTCAATAGGTTAGTTGGGGTCTGGGGACACAAAATAGAAGTTCTCTGTTAATGACCAATTGCATTAACCAGTTTCAGTAGTTCCTAATCATAATTGAAACAAATAGTTCTTAAAAATAGAAAATTGAACCCCAAACTGCTTTCCAAATACTTACATTTATAATCATGTATTTGTGTTGCCCACAGCCTTGGTTAGAAATATACCGTGGTTAATGCAGAGACCCATAACAAGTGAAAGTACTAGGATAAGTGACTGCTGAGAATGCATTCTTTTTTTTTTTTTTTTTTGGTTTTTCGAGACAGGGTTTCTCTGTGTAGCCCTGGCTGTCCTGGAACTCACTCTGTAGACCAGGCTGGCCTCAAACTCAGAAATCTGCCTGCCTCTGCCTCCCAAGTGCTGGGATTAAAGGCGTGCGCCACCACCGCCTGGCCGAGAACTCATTCTTAAATAGAACATCTGTATCGCAGACTCCAAGGCTCAGGAAACATCACAGAAGAATGGCAGAAAGAACATAAGAGCTGGTGAATGGAAGGACTGTGTTTACATGCTGTCTTCTGCGTGTGACGTGACAGTTGTACTCATGAGCTCAGAACAGTGGCTACCTACACAAACCCTGTGGGGCTTGCTGTGGGGCTTGCTTTAAAATAAAACTGAGGAGCCGGGCGGAGGTGGCTCACGCCTTTAATCCCAGCACTTGGGAGGCAGAGGCAGGCGGATTTCTGAGTTCGAGACCAGCCTGGTCTTCAGAGTGAGTTCCAGGACAGCCAGGGCTACACAGAGAAACCCTGTCTCGAAAAACCAAAAATTAAAAAATTAAAAAATTAAAAAAAATAAAACTGAGGAGGAAAGTAGGAATAGAAGCATACGCAATAACCTTGGAAAACCTTGTGTGTGGTACTGGCCATTTGGTCTTTATTATTTGAAAATGTCATTTCCATAGCCGATTTATTGATAACACTTTTGCTGTCCATTTTATGGACTGTCTCTCTTCAGTGTGCTTGTTGACTGGTCTCTTCTTTTTTTTTCTGTGAAGAAACTTTTTAATTTAGTGCGATGCCATTTGTCAAGACCTGATTTTATTTTTGAAGCTATCAGTGTGTTTTTCAGAAAGTTATTATCTCTTTTGTCAATGTTTTCCCCAAAGAGTTCCACAGTTTTCGAGTACACATTAAAGTATGTGATCCGTTTTGAGTTTATTTTTGTACAATGTAAGAGATAGAGATAAGCGATCTGGTTTTATTGATACAGTTTCCAGGTGGCTTTCGTGATATGAAGTTTCCTTGGTGCCAGGATTAGATGACTGCAGCTACCTGGGTTTGTTTTGTATGCTTAGTTGTATTCAAGTGGCTTATAGGTCTGCTGCTTTTAGGCAACGCCATTTTATTCTTGTTATTATAGCCCTACAGTAGAAACTGAGGTCTAGTATTATGCCTCCTACCTTTTGTTTTTCTGCTGGGAACTGTTCTGGCTATTTTGGAATCTTTTGTATTCCCATGTGAATGTTTCCATTCCTTCTACTCCATTTCTATAAAAATGTGTAACCAGCAGCTTTATGGTGATTACATTATATATGGATCTTGCTCTTGATAAGAAATCTATTTTAAGAATATCTAGTCTGCCAATTAATGAACATAAGAGAGCTTTCTTTCTCCCTGCGTCTTATGTCATTTCTTCCTTCAATGTGTCCTAGTTTCTACTTAGAACACCTTAAAGTACTTAGTTAAGTTTATGCTGAGGTGTCTTAAGCTGATGGAAATGGGGTTGCTCTCCTTACTTCTTTTCTATTGAATCCATTGTTGGTGTACAGGAAAATTGCTCACTTTTGTAAACTAACATTGTACCTCACCACTTTGTGGCAAGTGTCCACTATGTCTATTCATTTTCTACTGTGCTGTTTAGGTTCTTCTAAGAATAGATCTTTACCCACCGGGAAAATGAAGGCACATACGAATACCCGAAGCTAGGAATGGCAGAAAGGAGAAACATGCAATGTTTCTCCAGATATGATGATACAGCATGGAGTCAACACAGAAACCAAAAATTATAAAGGGACTGTAGGTGGGGAGAGGGGCCTGAGAGGTGAATGGCATGATATAATGATATGCAGTGGGAAAAGGAATAATGGGAAGAGAGCTCCCAGCAGGGAGGAGAGAACAGGCCAGTACATGAGAATAAGGAATGGGTACTAGTAACACCATCATAAGATTCACAGAATCATATTTTTTACATTTATCTAAATTCTACACAATGCACATAAATATTACATAGAAGTTAAGTCACCTGGGCTGATAAAATAATCCCTACCAGAAGCATAGACAAAAAAACAACCAAATAACAAGCAACGAAACCAACCTGAGGCCTGAAACCAACCTGAGGCTTGAGAAACATCCTTTTGAATGGTTTGTCAGGGTAGGCCAAATGGCTCACAAAACAGTATAGTGATATAGACCATGTTTGCCCTTCATGAGCCTTTATTGATGAAGACTCCACTTAAGACAACTCAAGCACAATTTGATTTGAAAGCCAACTGTCTAGTATTCACACTACCAAAAAGTACTACCAAGGAAGGAAAGCAATTAAACAGAGCCATCCATCTGCAACATTTATGACCAAGGCAATGGACAGCCTGAGAAGACATCCACAAAGCCACACATATAGTGACACACATGTGTTTGCAGTAACCAGCAAATACCTAATGGGATTTAAGGCCTACTCCACCTGAGGGAAATTGTGCCTGGTACTAGAAATCTAGTCAGCTTCCCAGAGCAAATGAAGTCATTGTCCTTATACACAATCTACTTACTGCCACTTGGCCAGCCCGAGATAATTCATTGCTACATTTTAAATT
The DNA here is from genome assembly GCA_019843855.1 of Hylomyscus alleni. Lineage (NCBI taxonomy): Eukaryota > Metazoa > Chordata > Mammalia > Rodentia > Muridae > Hylomyscus > Hylomyscus alleni. The sequence goes on from JADRCC010115193.1 coordinate 8,089, forward strand.
TTATTTTTATAAACAAAAATAAGTGTAGCTACAACCTCTCATCAAAAAAGCCTCTCTATAGCTAACAGAAGCTATCATAGAAAAACACAACCTGACACTGTGCAGATATCAATAAATAATGGAAAGCCCAGTCCTAACATATACACCTACATCACATCTCCTATGTCTATTGTTCAAAGAACATTTCAGAAGAGTGGAGGAGAGACTGTAAGAGACAGACTATCATAAAGTCTGCTGTGAAACAGTCTCTCCTAGAAATGGCTACATAAATAATGGCGTTCTTGACAAATGAAAATATCATTTGACATGTGAACATGAAAGGGGGTAATTTCAGGGGTTCCCACCCCTAGACAAAGAACCATACAGCAACCAATGACTGTTGGGAGAAAACAAATTAGCCTCTCCCAGAAATGAGGCACCTGACTGGCTTTCCAGGGAGGTGCTCAGCCCTGAAACTGTATATACACAAACAATCAAACCAAACACTGCAAGTTGTATTTACACAGTTGTGAATACTTATATTTGCACAGACATGTGCATATATGCATACATAATAATAACAACAATAAAAAGGGACCTTTTGATTATAGAATATGTGGATGTGAGGGGCTGGAAGGAAAGAAATGTGATGGATAAAGTAATATAATTCTACTTCAATTACAATATATTTTTAAAATCTACATTGACATTCAGTGTCACTAATCAAAATAGTTATCAATAAGACAACAACTCTGGCAAGGATGCAAACTAGAAATGAGTATCCTTGACCTGCTAATGGGAATGTAAGCTACTATTAGTCCTTAACTTTTTAAAATAGAACTGCTAAGCAATTCTGCCATGCAACTTCTGGGTATCTATCCGTAAGTGCTATTTCTGCATTAATATCTACATACTCACTTTCATCATGGCCATATTCACAATTGCCAAACTACTGAATCAGACTACATGTCAATAGACAAGTAAATAAAGAAAAAAGTATGTGTGTGTGTGAGAGAGAGAGACAGACAGACAGACAGACAAAGGGACCGACAGAGAGACACAGAGGCAGATACAGAGAGGAGGAGATTTTTTCAACAAGAAATAAAAATGGAGTTAGGTTGGTCTCTTAAAAGAAAATGGATATATAAAACTATTACATTTGTCCTACTATATGTGAATCCTACTATAAAAAGGAAAGAGAGAATAAAAGGAAGCTCCTGGATATGGAGGGACCAGTGGTAGGTGGGAAGCAAGACAGGGGAAAGTGAGTGGTTAGTATTGTTTGGGAAGTTTATTAAACTTTGAAGACTTATGTACTTGCTGGCAGGCATAGGCCACTGGGCCATTGGTGTCCAGGCAGGCATTGAAGACTGTAGTCTGGGCCACTTTCAGTATTGTCTATTATTCTTACCTGCCACATAGACACTAAAAAATAAAAAAATCAGTAAAATGTTATCACATCCTAAAACTAGTTTCATTGGTCTAAGTACCCTGTTGGGGTTTTCTCACAGTAGCAGCTCTTAGTTATTTTCCATGCTGTGTGAGCAATTTAAGAACAGAAAGCTTTGCTCTGGTTTGCAATTTCATGGGTTAGAGTCACCACCAGGGAAAGGCGTGGGAGGCAGCTGGTCACATCCATCCATCATCAAGCAGTGGTTGATCCATGTTGACACTCGGCTCACTGTCTCCCTTTTAGACTCATACTCCAACCCGTTAAATGGTGGCATCTACATTTGTAATGGGTTTTCCGATCTCAGTGGCCTACTCTAGAAAATTTCTCACAGCCATACCCAGAAATTTGTTTCCATGAAGATTATACATCCTATAAAATTGACAATCTAAATTAAGCCACACTACCCATTATAGTAAAAGAGACACTAAAGAATGGTAATGCTGTCAAACTTTTGTGATAATTTATAACAACAAACAAGACTAAATTTCAAATAGAAAACCACAATTACTTATTTAATTTATTTATTTGCATGTGTGTGTGCACACACAAGCATACTTGACTATGCATATGGAAGCCAAAGAGAATCATCAGAAATGTTTTATTGTTCTCAAACTTTAAGAAAAAAATGAAATAAATCCTGTCACTGAACCTAGGGCTTATAGTTTCAGTCAATTTGGCTAGCTGCCCAGAAATCCCCTAGTCTGCCTGTCTCCAACCCCTCAGTCTTGTGTTACATGTGTGTACCACCACTTTGGGCTGTGGTCTGAAGTCTGTAATCTGAAGTCAGGTTCTCATAATCTCACACCAAACAAATTAACCAGTGCAATGTCTTCCCAGATCCAAAACACATTTGAAACAAAATTTGAACAAATTAACATCACATTCACTTTTAAATTTCCCCAGATGTTAGAATTTCCTTTTGTCTTGTGAAATAATAAATCAAATGAATTCAGGAAATGAACATCATGGCGGTGGCAGATCTGTGTGACACACTTGAGCTCCATCAATTTTCAAAGCACATACATCTGTCTCTGAATCTTACCCGAGAAGTGCAATAAATAACAAAGCAATATTTTTTAGGAACAATAATTTAAGTTTTACTGCCATTTAGGAAAAGGTAATGAATGTCTCTTTAAACACAATGTGTACTTTTAAACTAACACAATAAATTGTCTATAGAGGAATTGAAAGAATGTGCTTAGGAAAATCTAAAATATCAGAGAGTACATGACTCTGGCATAAGGACAATGGTGAGTCGGGTTGTGGTTCACCTTGTGACCCTTTCTCATCAGTTAATCCTTGTTACTCTTGTGCAAGGTTCTTGGTTAGTTAATCCCATAAATGACTGGCGTAAATGTCAAGGATCAGTCTTCTCTTCCCCCCTCACATGACTCAAGGCAGGGTGGGGTTTCATATTTTCCATCTTTCATGTTCATAGAAAGTCACTTTTGCTTTAGCTAAAACTGTTGTCAGTGGCCTCCACAAACAGACACTCAGGCACCTCACATGACAAAGAAACAAGGAGAGAATCACTAACACAGTCATAACTTTTAAAAATTACAAAAACAATGATTGCTTAAAAAAACAACGTTTACTCTTTGGTGCATGATCATTCTAATGTAATAGAAAACCCTACAGCATCAATGGGAGGAGAGGTCCTTGGTCCTGTGAAGGCTCGATGCCCCAGTGTAGGGAAATGCCAGGGTGGGGAGGCAGGAGTGGGTGGGTGGGTTGGGGAGCACCCTCATAGAAGCAGGGGAAGAGGGAGGGGATAGTAGATTTCCAGAGGGGAAACCAGGAAAGGGGATAACATTTGAAATGTAAATAAATAAAATGTCCAGTAGAAAGAAAGAAAGAAAGAAAGAAAGAAAGAAAGAAAGAAAGAAAGAAAGAAAGAAAGAAAGAAAGAAAGAAAACCCTACAGCTCTTTTGTTTTTCTTTCTGCACTATTTGCACAGGACTCTACCATAGAAACCTGGCACTGGTAAGTTTTCTCAGTTTAGAAGTCCAGTAGGACAGGCTAATTTCACAGGGCATGGCTGCTCATAGGGAGATCAAGAAAGAAGAGGTTGTTAGATGGCTGCTGAGCAAAGGTTTCTGGGCAGTGTGTGAAATAACCCTAAATCCATTGTCCCTCATTTCATAAAGACAAGAGGGCAGGTCCTGCCACTGACTGTGAGGGGAAGGCACAGAGCTGCAGCTGCACTAGGCAGAGGGTTTATCTTTACATGGAACATCCATTGGTCATTTTGACCAAAATATCCGGGAACAGAAAAGCATCATCATACTTGTGCCATTTTTCACCCCCAAGGAGCTCTTTTTATTTCTTCAAGCAAATTTTATTTTCTCAGATTAAGCACATCTAAATGTGAAATCAGCATGGGGCAAGAATAGTTGTTATCAGGCGGTGGAGATCAGTGTTTATTTTCCTACCAACTTAGACAAAACCATAGAAAACAAACTATTTCCTACAATCTGATTAGGCCCTAATCATCCTTACATTTTCCTTCACAAGAGTCATTACTTGTCCCCTGTCTTTTCATTTCAAATAGCACCGTTCAGTTGCATGTCCTACTTTCCATGTGTTGCGATCATACAAATACCCAGGTAAGTGTTGAATTCTCACCTCCTGCCCCACACTGCTTCATTCGAATTTTGGTGACAAGTCCCACTCCTTGGTCTCTTTATTGCAATTGATCCAGTTGCATGTTTTCTACAAAATCCTGACAAATCTTATGTTCATCCTTTTCAAAAGAGCCCTGAGACACTCTCATCTAGAGTTCTTAGATGTTGTAGACAGCATGTCCTGGAAAAGATCTAAACAAATATGCAAGGTATTATTAGCAATTTGAGATTCAGGGAGAGGAGTTTGCTCTATCTTTTAAAGCAGATGGAAAGACAGAAGCATAGCAAAACGATTTAGGTTAGTTGCATTAAAAATCATGGCCTAAGTACATTGAGGCCTATGTACATCAAGGCCTATGCACATCAAGGAAATACATTGAGAAATACTAAATTGGTATGAGTGATCTTTTCTTAATTGAAAAACCAGACATATCATATGGAATGCTTCAAGACATCTGTTGCAAATAACTATGTTCTTCTAAGCAAAGAAAGCATTGAAAATCAAATGTTTCTGAGATGATTGGAAACAATGAATATAGCTCCCAGTTCCTATTTCCACAGTTACTTTAAAGAGATCATAAATGAAGACAGATTCCCAGACACATGGCTATCTCTTAACACCTTCTCATTTCAGTCCATGTACTGATGCACAGCTCAAGGCAAGCAATGTGACAGAAATAATATAACATGGTAAGGGTAATAATGCACACAGTGGCTACAAGGAAACAACAGCTTTCACCAGAGGTAAAAATAGACAGCAAAGATCTGAGATCTCTACTCTCTGTCCCTATGATTCCTTAAAGATGAGATACATATGGCTTTATTTTCACCTAAAAAAGTGACAGAATTCACCCTGATTTCATTTTCCTCCCTTTATGACAGTATGTTTGAGTTTCCAGTTTAGCTGTTTGTTATTCTTCTCCTTACTGAGTTCAACAGTTTGATTCCATTTCATTAGTCCAGAATTATGTTGGAAGAAAAGAACTAAAGAGTGGGACCTGGCACCAAAATTTGAATGGAGCAATGTGAGGGCAGGAAGTGAGGGTCCAACATTTAGATGAATAGCAGATTATCCACTTGGGAGTGTATTTATGATCATCACGTAAAAGATACACAGAAGGGCATACATTAATGTGATTTTGAGAGCTGTGTATGATAAAGATCTGACTAGCGTGGATACTACTAGTGGTGTTAGGACCCTGGAAACTATCTAGACACTATACATATTTTTTAAAGTAATATTATAAAATTGGTGACCCTGGGAGATGAATGTTGAGGGCAGTCACCACTTTTCTAATGCAATCCTAGATCCTTCCCATGCGGCCTCCTCCGGTTTTCCTCGTACCGTTCTTCCTCTGTCGCTTTTCATGTTGAAATGTTTATAGGGGTTTCTTGTGAAGGTGTTTGAAAGTGTAAGAATTATGTGCAGAATAAGCTCAGCTCCTCAGAGAAAAGGTGCCATAAAATCTAATACATAAATAATATATCAACTCAACACATAGTGACTTTTTCTTGTCAGAGAGCAACTTTAAACAGAATCGCTGACAAAATAAATAAGGTAAAAGAGAAACTCAATTTGCCTCACCTGATGACAAAAGACAGAAATTTGGATTAAATAGAATTATCCATGTCCTAGCAAATGAAACAAGACAAGAAGTATCATTAATACCTTTCAAGGCAGGTCTAATGATAAAAAGCTACATTCAGAGCAGGTTACATTTTCTGGTTTAATATCTGTGTGTTGAAGGGAAGGTATTCAATCCAACTCTTATCCAACTCTGTTACCCCAATTATAGAAATAGTTTGATGAATTTTAAAGAAACCATAAACTAAATACTAGCCCCAAATATTAAGATATAGATATAAAAGCCAGGTAGGGTAGCTGACACATGTAATTCCAACAACTTGAAGTCTGAGGCGGGAGGATTGTTGCCAGTTGAAGACTTGCCTCAGCTACATAGTAAATTTGGAGAATTATGGAATACATATTGAGACTCAGTTTCCAAGAAATAAAACTATATAATAATGTTAATAATTCAAAAAGATATAAATATAGGCATTGTTTAAGCATCAGTTTGAATTTCTTTTATCTAAATAACAATGTTTTTCTGCTGTTAAAAGCATTAGTCAAAAAAGACATATATGTTTATACAAAGATATGGATATATCCCTCTAGAACAAATGCTGCAAACCTTTGACACAGTTCATGCTGTAATAACCCATAACCATAAAATTATTTTGCTGCAATTTCATGACTGTCATTTTGGTTCACAACAGTAATTGTAATTGTAATTGTGTAATTGTAAATGCAGGATATCTGCTATGTGACTCCTGTGAAAGGATCATTTGACTGTGAATTGTAGTATACATACCTGATATGCAGGATATCTGATATGTGACTCCTGTGAAAGGATCATTTGACCCCGGATCATGATCCACGGGTTGAGAACCAATGCTCAGTAATTAAGTGTTAAATATGTATATATGTTGAAATTTTAATCTCATTGTCTCTGTTTCTTTTTTAACCACAATTTCACACTTGAAATATTTTTAAATGTTTGAATCCTTGATATTTACGACTCTAGTAGAGAAATTATGTAGTTATTGTGTTGGGACCTGACAAGCACATGGAACTGGTGGATAGATATATTGACCTAGATATATTATGTGACTCTCACCAGCCAAGAACAGGCTGTCTCAGACCTTGGCTTGCCACAAACAGCTACACCTCTCTCCAAGTTCCTGCTACGCCGGAACTTCCGCCTCCAGAGACCAAAGATGAAGATGCTGATTGGGATGTTGGCGGACTAAGGACGGGGTTTTGCCTGCCTGCTTGTCACACAGTTGAATACACATGGCAGACTGAAAGCACACCATGCCTGGTCCCATTTTTATTTCCTCTCTATGTCCGGTTCCCTTTATTCTTTAGGCTCCTACTCTTTCAGAAAACCCGTTCGTATATAGCTGCAGGCAGCTACAATATTGACTCAAAATCTGACTTTTTACAAAAGCAAACCATCAGTGCTTTCCTTGTGTACTACACCTTTGGAAGCATTACTTCAGCCACTTTCTAGGATTTCTTGCACCTTCTATACATGCCAGTAATATTTTGGCAATTATTTTCAGTTACTTATTAGCGAATTTAAACCAATACACAAAATGAAAAGCATTACAAACCTTCAATTTAAAAAAATGGTGATAGTTCTTCTAGAGTAATGTTTTTAGCAGAGTGTATGTGTGTGTGTGTGTGTGTGTGTGTGTGTGTGTGTGTGT
>JADRCC010115216.1:0-12755 GCA_019843855.1 Hylomyscus alleni
ATATATATATATATATATATACCAGAGAGGGTTCACATATATACCAGAGAGCTGTCCCACAGCTTTATAAACTACTCTACAACTATGGCAATCCTCTAAAAATAGATAAACAGAATCCAGCATTGCTGATTTGGATTTGGAGAGAACCTCCATGAAAGGATCAAGCTCTCTTTCTCTCTCTGTTTCTTGCCCTGTCACCAATCAAGAGAATAGTGCAAGAAAGCAAGGACAATTTCTCCTGGTGTCGGACACCGTGTATACTAACCAAAGAGATCTCAACAAAGAATTGACTGGGTACCAATGGAAATTTTCATGAAAAGTGTGGTCTGCAAAAGGGAGCTAATGAAAAGGGACTGAAAGGGGGCTGAGAAAATGAGCATAGATGTCTGGAATTGATCGGATACATAGATGATGTCCTTGATTCTATCATTCAGCAAGAAACATTGGTACAGCATATAAAAATAACTTCAGTGCAGAAAGTGATTAGAGGATAAGAGAACCCATCTTTTCCAGTAAATCCCCCTGGTGAGCACAGATGGGCATTCAACAAGCTTCACAAGGCTTTTGTTCCATGTAGCTTCATGGGCAGAAGCTTCTAGAGAACAAACAATTCTTTTGCATTCTCACAAGCTAATTTATCTATAGACATACATCAGTGTGCTAGGTTAAGGGGTAGTAGCAGGGAAATGCCAGGAAAGTCAGAAGTTAACGGCCTGCACTCAGCTTGACCAAGAAGGAAATGGTTGGTTATCAGCAGGCCACTTGACATCGTCAGTAGTTAAATGAGAAAAAAATGTAACTGGATCAGTTGTGAAACTGAAGTATATAGGTCCTTGCCTGTGTCTTAAGCATAGAACCGTGTTCTTTGCTTGCATGTTGTCTATGGTTGTTTTCCAACTGCAGTGATTGTAGTAAGGACTGTATAGGCCATAAGACCTAGAATGTTTACTATCTGTCATTTTAGGAAAATTTTGGCCAGTCTCTGAAGTAGATGCTCTATCTCTGTCCTTTCAGGTCTAAATTTATGTTCCGCAGCCAAGGTGATGGCTCAGTCAGTAAAGTACTTGCCCTGAAAGCATAAGAACTTGAGACCTTTGACCTCCAGAATACACATAAAAAGCTGTATGTGGCCTGTGATTATAATCCCATTGCTTGGGGTTGGGAAAAAGACAAGAAGATTCCTTGGGCTCACTGATCCAAGTCTAGCCCACATGGTGAGTCCCAGGCCAATGAGAGACTGTCTCAAAAGAAAAGTAGCTAGCTTCTTTTAAATTAATCTATTTATTTTACATCCCAATCACAGTTGTCCCTCCATCCTCTCTTCCAGTATCTTTCCAGCACCTCCCCTGCTCCAACCCCTTTATTTCTATTTAGAAAAGGGCAGGTCTCCCATAGATATCAACCAAACATGGCATATCAAATACCTCCTCTCCTACTAAAGCTAGACAAGGCAACCCAGTATGAGGAAAAGGTCCCAGAAACAGGCAACAGAGTCATAGATAGCCCCTGATCCCACTCTTTGAAGTTCCACAAAAAGACAAAGCTACACAACTGGAACATGTGTGCAGAGTACATAGGTCAGTCCCATTCAGACTTTCTGGTTGGTGGTTCAGTCTCAGTGAGTGCCTATGGGTCTGGGTTAATTGATTCTGTGACTTTTCTTGTGGTGTCCTTGACCCCTGTGGCTCCTGCAATGTTCTCCCATCTCTTCTACAGGATCCTCAAGTTCGGCCTTATGTTTGGAGGTGGGTTTCTGTATGTTTCCATCAATTGCTGGGTAATGCTTCTTTGATGACAGCTGGACCAGGCAATATGAATATAGCAGAATATCATTAGGAATCATTTTATCATTTCACTGCCCTTTTTGCCAGTCATATTTGGTTCTTTCCTCCATTTCTATTCATCCTCTGGGTTCTGGCCTTCCAGGCAGTGTCAGGGATGGGCTCCCTCTCATGGCATGACTTTCTTTTTTTTTTCTTTTTTTTTTATTAACTTTTATTGCATTACAATGAGAAAAGTTACATGATTTCAATTTGTCTGAATTTGTTAACATTTAAAAACATATTTTAAGTAAATAGAATTAAATCACATTCTTGTTTCCCTTTTGTACCCCAACTCTTTCCAGAGACCCCCTCTTCAATACCTACAATGTCTTTTTTTGTCATATTCCTTAAAATTTATAAAATATTATAATAAAAATGAGTATTATAAAAGTTGTTTGGTATAAAACAACAATCAATTTAACAGTTTTATATAGATGCTTGTCTGCAGCAATACTGAAAATACATATGTTTTTCTCAGTATAAATTTTAAATAACTCCAAACATATTAACTGTATATTTCAAAATAATATATCACTACTAGTATTTTCTTAAATGAACATAAATATATAAAGTCTTTTTGTTTGTTTGTTTTGTATTTAGTAGAGTTTAAAATCTTGGCTCTTACTGTGGTACAAACCCAAAATAAGAACAATTTTTAGACATTGGAGTTCATTGTAATAAGGCTGTACTTCAATGACCTTCACACCACCGAAGGATTTTACCTCCATCATAGCTAAGCTGAGAGTTGACAGTTAAGCTGCGCCAAGGAATGAATTGTAGACATGATTTTTGGATACAGACTTCCTGCTATGGTCAAAACTATTTGACTTGAGTGAGTGATTTTATTCTCAGGCTACAGAGAACAGGTTACATTCATTTAATAAATGGTGTATGTATTAAGATGGTCTATCCATAAAGTCATTCACCAACTGTTTCAATGAACAATGGTTCTGCCTGGAGGGTGGCACAGACATTAGGTGTGGCTAAGAATCTGGCTCATTGGCTGTGATAATTTGGAAAAGCATTCATCTCAGAGAAAGAGTAACTTATAAAGTCCTCTTCTTCAAACTTGATACAAGAGCTACAAATGTCAAGCAAAGCATTGTCTCACTCTTTGTTGTTCTCTTTTCTACAAGCCACCTCCCAAGTTAATTGTCTATATCTCCCTTGGGTATATAAATACTTTTAAAATATATAAGCTGTCCTGAAAACCATAGTATAGTGTAAAAACATGAAACAAACAATACTACTAATAGAGAGGCTGAGATAGGAGAAGCAAGATTTCAAGACCCTTATGTTGTACATAGCAAGACACTGTCACAAACAAGCTGAAAGTATATATAGATTGTACAACATTGGATCTATTTCTCCAATTACCAAATTAGAGAGACCATTGGATGACAATCCAAAAATTTCTAATTCCTCACATTTTTGGATTTCAATCAATTAGGATATGTTGGTAATATTAATTTTCATATTAAGATATTAAGAAAAGGTAATTGTCACTTCCTCTTGTTTTGTTGTAAGAGGTAGAAATAGATTTGTGTGGATTTGTTGAAAGATTACTTTCTTGCTCCTTCTAGGATGTAGTTTTGTTCCTTATGTTGATGTTTTCCATCTATCATCCTTTGTAGAGCTGGATTTGTGGAAAGATATTGTGCAAATTTTGTTTTATCATGGAATATCTTGTTTTCTCCATCTATGATAATTGAGAGTTTTGCTGGATATAGTAGCCTGGGCTGGTATTTGTGTTCTTGTAGGGTCTGTATGATATCTTCATGGCATGACTTTCGATCTGGACTAGTCACTGATTGGCCACTCCTACAATTTCTGCACCACCATTACACTTTACAGGCAGGACAAATTTTAGATCAAAGGTTTTGTGGCTGAGTTGGTATCCCAGTCCCTCCACTGAAAAGTTTTGTCTGGTTACAGGGCATGACCAGTCCAGGCTTTGTGTCCTACATTGCTAGGAGTCTTAACTAGGGTCACCCTCGTTTATTCCCGGGAGTTTCCATTTTGCTAAGCTTCTAGCTAATCCTAGAAATGCCCCCTACCCCAATTCCAGTTGTCTATCTCAGTGCTCTCTCTCTCTTTCCATCCTCTTCCAGATCACCCCGCTATTGCCATCCCCACTCCACTCTCATCCACCTGAAATGTCTATTCAATTTTCCCTTCACAATGAGATTCACGTGTCCCCCTTGAGATCTCCTTGTTACTTGGCTTCTCTAGGTCTTATGGTTATTCCTTACATTATGGCTAATATCTACTTGAAGAATGAATCCCACAGATGTTCTCTGGTCTCTACAAACATACATATTAATGTACACTTGACCTACATGTACAATATAAAAAAATGAATATAAGCATATGTAGATATGCACATTAGATAGAAAAGAGAGAGAGAGAGATGTTTAGCTGAGAATAACTAAGTTACTGAGTGCTCAGCTCTAAATGAAGCATTTATAGTAACATCTTCATAAGACACCCATAGAGCATGGTGGTATTCAGGTCAGGAGTCATTCAGATATTCACCAGTCTGACCACTGATAAATTTTAATAAAGAGGAGGCTTTTATTCATGTACCAGCTCTACACCCAAGACTCGGGATTCACATATGTAGTACCCAGTCACTTCAGTCAGAGATCTATAATGGCAAAAAAACAAAAACTTACATTCTATTTGTGTGCAAGCAGAGGTCCTCTCCTGGAAAGCAAGTTTTCATTTACTGGGGCAGAAACAGTTTTTGACTTTATGAACTGTGACCTTGTATAAACAACAGTTTAAAGTTGTATAAGACCAGACAATTACAAAAGTCAACCATTAATATCCCTATCATTTGGAAATCCAATTTTGCTTTATAGTTCTCTTAAGAACATAAAATTTAAACTTTTAAAGTTAGCCATCACATTCCCCTCTTTACCTTAAGTTAAACACTGAGTCAAGTCCTTGACTCCATAATGGATACCTGTTCATATAGGGGCTTAATGACTATCAGCTTAACATCTCCTAAGCAGGAATTTGGTTAAGGCATTAATGATGCAGGGGCCAACCATAATCTGAAAGAAGAGGAGAGCTAAGGGCCTTACAACAGCGGACAGTGTAAGTATTAGCCAGGAAAAGCCCAACAATGAGAATGGGAAACATAGTCTCCATTTAGAGCCTTCTTCCTCAAGCCAAGTAGCCTCCTTGTTCTGCATAAAGTAGATCAAGTACCCTACCACGTGGTAAGACTACCTCATTAATGAGTTAACCACTTCTAACTTATCAATAGATACATTTTTAAAATATAGACAGTTACTGGGCTATTCAGTATCCTAGGTTTTTGAAGTTAATGTCAGCCACTATTGCACCAGTGGTGCCAAAAGTAGGTCCACTGCTCCTAACCTAATCTTATTATGAGGATATGAGGGGAACTGCATGTTTTTCCCTGAACATGGAGAGTAGAAGGGCCTATATCTATACATACATGTATTTTGTCCCTACTGGACCATCACAAATGTACATTTATGGAAACAGGGATATCAAGATACAGAACTTGGGGAACTGATGCATCTGCCCAATAAGCAAGCAAGGAGGCAACCCATCGGAATTTGCAAACCACCTGTTTCAGCTAGGAGGTGAAGGAAAGAATTGCCACTTTACAAAGGAGTGGCGAGGAGATGTGAGACATTTATGGCAAGTTTGAATTTGCTCTTAAAGGGGGGGTCTAAATATACATCCCATGACAAATCAAGAGGGAACATAGTTAGAATAACAACATTACTAGTCTACAACCTTCATCACTCTTCTTTAGTGATCTTCTGAGGTATTGGTCATGGTCCACTTCTCAGCAACTGGTACATCATCCCCCATGAGTGATGTATCCAGGTACAGACTAGCTCAGCTTTGATAGTATTTGGGGTAGTCAGGATGATGAGGTGTGCTCCATTCTAGCTGGATCCCAGGTTTTTTTTTAAAGCAACCAGTCCAGCCTTGTGTTGAGGATAAGGGCAATATACTCTCCTCTGTAACAGCTTCTCAGCTGAAATTAGTACACTGGTGTCAGGACACATCAAGGCTAGAATGACTGTCAAAGGGCAAGGGCTGGGGTTTCAAACAGTGTGGAGCATTCATCAGAAGCATCTGATTTGCTGACTCAGCCGAAGAGTCAGGCAGCCATCACAATGGCTGGACTAGTTCACATCAGCTTTCAACAAATCTAAGGTTCACAGCCATTTGGAGCAGTTTGGAGTCCATAGCTGATTCCTGGATACTGTTTGTCAGTGGAGTAGAAACTTGCTAGGACAGATATAGACTGGGGACATAAGTTAAAGAACTTAAGAGGAAAATATCTTACATTTAGAACTTCCTCAGGAATAAGGAGTAGTTGGGGAAGCTTAGGCTGTTGATTGACAGGAGCCCTTACCTGGATTCCAGCCGACCTGTGACAGAAAGATCCAAGTCATGACTCCCTGAAGCCTACATGAATTAAAAGTTTGCAAAAGAAATAAAAGTTTTAAATATGTTAGCATTAACAGTGTTTGAAATCTGTGCAGAAATCATTTTGAAGAAAAAGCGGTAGACTCACTCCTTTGAATCGTAATAAAATTTGGGGAAACAAAAGTTTCTTTTGGATTAAAATTATTAACTCACTTTCCTCTGTCCAGAGGAGGGGACATATACAGATTGAACAGAGATTATTTTTAGCACAACAAAAAGCACCTTTCTGGATAAACAGGCTGAGAAAGAAATTGGGGAAATGATACCCTTCACAATAGTCACAAATAATATTACATACCATGCTGTGACTCTAACCTAGCAAGTGAAAGATCTGTATGACAAGAAGTTCAAATCTCTGAAGAAAGAAATTGAAGAAGATCTCAGAGGATGGAAAGACCGCCCATGCTCATGGATTGGTAGGATTAATATAGGAAAAATGGCTATCTTGCCACAAGCAATCTACAGATTCAATGCAATCCCTATTAAAATTCCAAATGAATTCTTCATAGAGTTAGAAAGAGTAATTTCCAAATTCATTTAGAATAACAAAAAACCCAGGATAGTGAAAACTATTCTCAACAATAAAAGGACTTCTGGGGGAATCACCAACCCTGACCTCCAGCTGTACTACAGAGCAATAGTCATAAAAACTGCATGGTATTGGTACAGACACAGGCAGGAAGATCAATGGAATAGAATTGAAGACCCAGAAATGAACTCGCACACCTATGGTCACTTGATATTTGACAAAGGAGCTAAAACCATACAATTGAAAAAAGACAGCATTTTTAACAAATGGTGCTGGTTCCACTGGTGGTCAGCATGTAGAAGAATGCAAATCCATCCATTCCTATCTCCTTGTACAAAGTGGATCATGAACCTCCACATAAAACCAAATACACTGAAACTTATAAAGGAGAAAGTGGAGAAGAGCCTCAAACACATGGGCACAGGGGAAAAATTCCTGAACAGAGCACCAATGGCTTATGCTCTAAGATCAAGAATTGACAAATGGGACCTCATAAAATTGCTAAGTTTCTCTAAGGCAAAGGACACTGTCAATACGATGAGATGGCAACCAACAGATTGGGAAAAGATCTTTACCAATCCTACATCCGATAGAGGGCTAATATTCAATATATACAAAGAACTCAAGAAGTTAGACTCCAGAGAAACAAATAACCTTATTTAAAAAATGGAGTACAGAGCTAAACAAAGAATTCTCAACTGACGAATACCGAATGGCTGAGAAGCACCTAAAGAAATGTTCAACATCCTTAGTCATCAGGGAAATGCAAATCAAAACAACTCTGAGATTACACCTCACACCAGTCAGAATGGTTAGGATAACAAACTCAGGTGACAGCAGATGCTGGAGAGGATGTGGGGAAAGAGGAACACTCCTTCATTGCTGGTGGGATTGCAAGCTGGTACAACCACTCTGGAAATCAGTTTGGTGGTTCCTCTGGAAATTGGACATAGTTCTACCGGAGGACCCAGCTATACCACTTCTGGGCATATACCCAGAAGATGCTCCAACATGTAATAAGGACACATGCTCCACCATGGTCATAGCAGCCTTATTTATAATAGCCAGAAACTGGAAACAACCCAGATGTCCCTCAACAGAGGAATGGATACAGAAATTGTGATACATCTACACAATGGACTACTACTCAGCTATTAAAAACAATGAATTTATCAAATTCTTAGGGAAATGGATGGACCTGGAGAATATCATCCTGAGTGAGGTAACCCAATCTCAAAAGAACACACATGGTATGCACTCTCTGATAAGTGGTTATTAGCCCAGAAGATTGGAATACACAAAGTACAATCCACTAACCATAAGAAACTCAAGAAGGAGGAAGATCAAAATGTGGACATTTCATTCCTTCTTAAAAGAGGGAACAAAATACCCATGCAAGGATTTGCAGAGACTACCTATGGAGCAGAGACTGAAGGAAGGGCACTCCAGCCTGATATAGCTGTCTCCTGAGAGGCTCTGACAGTACCTGACTAATAGAAGTAGAGGCTCATAGCCATCCATTGAACTGAGTACAGGGTCCCTAATGAAGGAGTCAGAGAAAGAACCAATGGAGTTGAAGGGTTTGCAGCCTCTTGGGACGAACAATAATATGGACTGACCAATGCCCTCAGAGCTCCCAGGGACTCAACCACCAACCAAGGACTATACATGGTGGGACTGATTGTTCTGGCAGCATGTGTATAGTAGAGGATTGCAAAGTCGGTCATCAATGGGAGGAGAGGCCCTTGGAAGGTTCTGTGAAGGTTCTGTGCCCCAGTGTAGGGGAATGACAGGGCCGATAAGTGGGAGAGGGTGGGGTGGGGAGGGGGGAGGCAACAGGGGTTTGTTCTTGTTTTTGTTTGTTCGTTACAAAGAAAAAAGTAAAAAGAAAGAAAGAAAAGAGAACAGTCTCAGGGTTGGTATGAGTCCCTCTTTAACTGGCCTCCTTGGCTGACCTCCCTTGACTCTGCCATTACCAGTCCTACTTTTATCCTACTGATGTTAGCCTTGACCTACAGTCCCTGCATAATCAATGCTTTAATTAAGTTTGTTAAAGTATGGATTTCCACCATTCAATTGATGATTCCCAAACAATACCAGACCATAGAAGTATCTCAAGGATTTGAGATGGCCCATTTCTGAAATGGGGACTGAGACAGGCTGACTCCATGACAGGCTTCAAATTGACAATTGAGGAGTCTAGGCCTAAACCTCTGTTTCCAAGAACTGGGCAAGTCCAGCCAAATTCAGTTACTGAAAAAAAAAAGGCCCAGGCTTCAGGCAGCCAGTCAGAAACTGCCTTGCCATCAGAAGCTGCCCCACCACCTGGTGAGAGGCAAAGGCAATGCATCGACAACAGTTTCCAGACTTCCCCAGCAACAGTTTCCAGACTTCCCCAGCAACAGTTTCCAGACTTCCCCAGCAACAATTTCCAGCCCATCAGCAATGGTTCTCGAATGTCCCTAGAGATAGAGCCAACATGATTAAGGAAAAGGTCACCTACTCCCTCCCCAGTATTCCCCTAATGTGCTTTAAATCCAGACCTGCTAGCTCATCTTGGTAGATGGTAGACCCCAGCATGCTGGACTTCTGCAGAATAAAACCCTCGTTGCTTTTGGAAGAAAAAAAAAGACTCCAAACATTTGAATTTAGCACATATATCATATTTAAATTTTATTTTTCATTGTTTTCTTTCAGACCCTACAACTTGCATAAACCTCAAACCTTCCTCCTTTTCCACTCAATCATTTAACTTAAGATATAAGTGGCTGATTACAGGGAACAGTCATTCCAAAGCAAGTTCTTTTAAATGGAGGAATGGTTTAAAACGTTACATGGAAACCTGCTTTGTGCGTTTGCCTTTCTCACCAGGAGACCTAATAGCACAAGAAAATTCAAGACCCAATTTGCAAATATAAAATGCACCGACTATAAAGCTGTTGCTCAACTAATAAAGCTACAGGGAGCCATCAACACCATCAGAGATTTGAGAAGAATACATTGGAACAGGATAAATCAAAGAGTCTCTGTATCGATTTAAAATAACAGAAATGTATCACCTAGACTATAACCCTAGGCTCCTCCTGAGTCAATCTCAATCTCTGGGGAGGAGGAATGGCCTCAGTCTCATGTCCCAAGGGATAACAGTAACGCTTTGACTGCTGCACAAGACAGCATCAGCATCGACAACAGTTTCTGGACTTCTCCAACAACAGTTTCCAGACTTCCCCAGCAACAGTTTCCAGACTTCCCCAGCAACAATTTCCAGCCCATCAGCAAAGGTTCTGGAATGTCCCTAGAGATAGAGCCAACATGATTAAGGAAAAGGTCACCTACTCCCTCCCCAGTATTCCCCTAATGTGCTTTAAATCAGACTTGCTAGCTCATCTAGCACCAGCCAGACCCAAGATCTGAGACACTGATGTGGGTGAGAAACTTAAGAAACCAGCACACTTTGGCGGGGCAAACGGGGACCGTCAACTCTCTAGTGTCCCACGACAACAGTCTCGGAAGGATCCTGGAGGCAGGAGAGGTCTGGGGCAGTTTCACCTGCTAGTTACTATTGCAACAGTCTAGGTAGAGACCGCTTCTTTGGAAGAGACCTTAGAGCTGCCTCTAGGTGCTCACATTTTTGTCTACCATGGGAAGCCCTTTTCATTAAACATTAACATTTCATAAACATTTTCATATGACATTACTTTAAATGTCATATTCAGCAGATATCTGAAGTGTGTTTGAAGGCCATCTACTAAATTCATGTGATTTTAAATAAACTTTACCTGTTTTTAGTTATTTGGTTTAGGCTTAACCTTGAAAGCACATAGAGAAGGCTAAATAGAGCTAATCCCTGTCAATGAACTACCTATAGTCTTAGCATAACTACAAGCACAGTTCTGATCAGGTCAAAAAATTTGACCATTTATAAGGTGATTATTAACCTGCATATCCTAATTAGCCATTAAAAAATTACAGTTTTTTAATTGAAGTTCTTTTAATACCAAAATAAGACTTCAGATCATAAGTGCAGCCCCCAGAGAGATTGATAATCTTATTTTTGTTCCTTTTATAGAGCATCGTTAGAGAATATGACAGCCTCTTGTATAACTCAGCTTATTCAAATATCTAAAACTTAACAAAGTTAACAAAGACAAAAAGGCCAGATATACATTTCAAGCCTAAACAGATGTGGGTGTGGAGAGACATTCGATAGGCTCTTGCCAGACTGCTTAGGCCATCATCTCCCTGTGTCATAAGATGAGAATATCTCAGTTTTGGTGCTCATAGCTGTCCCTGACTCCTTAGCTTCACGTATCCTTCCCCACATGTTTAATTTTTCTTTTATCCCTTTTGATCCTAGTTCACCCTGATTCTCAAGCCTCTGTTACTCTTTATCTACAATAATACAGTTCTCTGCCATCTTAGTCTGCCCAAAAGGCTAGACAAATTCTATCTCATGATATTAAATCTCTATTGGTCTTTTGAAAGCCATATATTCAATAAGAGAACCCAGTTAAAAATGTCGGTCAGCTCCTAGCCAGGAGGCCGGGGCTGACTTTGTTTTTGTTGTTGTTTGTTTTGTTGGGACAGTTTCTTGTCTGGAGCTTTCTTACCTGGTTCTGCACTGGGTAGCATTTGCTGTCTCGACCCTTTTAATGGATACCTCAGGCCTAGTCCTCTCAGCTGGTGTAGGCTCACCTTTAGCTCAGGTATGTATGTGACCATAGCTTTCCATTCAAAGTAAAAACCAGAACTGGCAAAATTGCTAGAAAATTCTTTGCATAGATCAAAGCAGTGACTTTTGCAGATTCAATAAGTGTTGAAAACATTCAAATACAAACATTTTGGTTTAACCCATATAAATCTATGATAAAGCTGAAATCCAGAAGGTCTGTTATTTAGCCTTTAAAAAGGGGGATCTGAGAGTTATTGAACACTGAAAACAAACCTCATTTACATTTCCTTAATTGAGAAGTAAAATTATTACATTTTTAATTACCATAACCTTTTCAGTGTTATTTCCCAATTTTTAATATAAACCACATTTATATTATTTTTGTTCTCATCTGATATTCTCAGGACAAGAATCACTACAGAAAAATCTATCCTAGTCAAGAATATCTTGGAGATCCACTGTTATTTTAAAATATCCATTTCTTTTAGTCAAGAGTTGAATCTAACTTATACATACAGTATGTTATAGTAAATTAAGATTATCCCTGTGTATAGATTTTCAAGTATCAACCTTGTTGCTATATATTTTAAATTACTTTTACAGATTTTTAACCCTACTCAACAAACTTACACATCTTTATGTACAGAAAGTTTATTGTAACAATCTTACAAATCTTAAGATAAGGTTCATATTTTAGCAAAATTTTTAGAGAATTAAATGAAACTGAAAAGGAATATGAGGCGAGTGGCAGTAATCCCCACTGGAGATAATTTATTCTTTTGTTTTGTTTTTGCTCTCCCTTCCCTGCCACATAGTGAGGTGGCCTGCCTGACATGGGAGAGAGATCTTGGAAGAAACTTTTAAAGAAGAATGCTTGGGTATAGAGGAGGGAAAGCCATAACCCAACTCCGGAGCTAGTTTTTTGTTGAAGTAGAACAACATAAAACAACATTTTAATATTGTCCATTCTTAAAAGACAGCTGAATTCCTATAAAACTAAAACCAGTAACCAGGGGAAGTGACCAGAGTTAGCTGGGAACAAAGAAGGCTTAAAGATTAGAACATTTTGAGCCCTGCATATAGACAGAGGTGCTGCAGGAGAGAGCTGAGAGATACATCAGTCAGTGAGGAGTGGGGGAGAGTATGTGTACACTGTAGATAACCTACTCCTTCATTCTTTTCCTCACCTCTGGCTCCTGGCTTGTACATCTGCAAAAAAAAAAAAAAAAAAAAAAAAAAAAAAAAAAAA
>JADRCC010115248.1:0-15728 GCA_019843855.1 Hylomyscus alleni
AAAAAAAAAAAACAATATTTAGCTACCAATCCTGCCCTACAGAGGATTCTAGAAGTAAAACTCCAACACAAGGGGAGTATCTATACCAAAGTAATAAATGATATTATCTCACAAAAAAAGGAGAGAATCACATGCACATAATGCCACCTACAATAAAGATAACAGGAACTAACAATTATCTGTCTTTAATATCTTTCAACATCTATAGACTAAATTCCCAAATAAAAAGAAATAAGCTAATTGACTGATACTCAAACTCAATCCAGCATTCTGCTACATACATGAAAAAACTCAATAACAAAGACAGAAACTACCTCAGATAAAAAGTCTTGAAAAAAAAAAAATCTTCCCAACAAAAGGTCCCAAGAAACAAGATAGAGTTACCATCCAAATATCCAATAAAATAGAGTTTCAGCCAAAAGTAATCAAGTGTAGTAGGGAAGGAAACTTCATATTCATCAATGGAAAAATCCACCAAGAGAAAGTCTCAATTCTAAACATCTATGTCCCAAATGAAAGGACAGTCAAATTCATAAAATAAACTTTACTAAAGCTCAAAAACACACATTGAACTCTACACGATAATAGTGGAAAACTTCAACACCCCACTCTCACTAATGAATAGGTCATTGAAACAGAAAATAAACAGAAATACAGTAAAAATAATAGAGGTTATGATCTAAATTTATTTAACAAATATCTATAGAACATTTCATACTAAAACAAAAGAATATACCTTTTTCTTAGCACCTCATGAAACGTTCTCCAAAATTTATCATAGAATCCAACACAAAACAAACCTCATCCAATACAAGAAGATTGAAATAATCCTATGAATCTTATCAGATCACCAGGAACTAAGTAAAGGTAGACTTCAATAACAATAAAAACAACAGAAATCCCACACACCCATAAAAACTGAACATCTCTTTCCTCGTTGACAACTTGATCGGGGAAGAAATAAAGAAATAAATTAAAGACTTCCTAGAATTCAATTAAAATGATGACACAGCATATCCCAACTTATGAGACACAAGGAAAACAGTGCTAAGAGGAAAATTCATAGTACTAAGTGCCATCATAAAGAAATTGGAGAGAGCCCACTCTTTCTCTACCTTTTCAATATAGTAGTTGAAGTCCTAGCCAGAGCAATTAGACAACTAAAGGAAATCAAATGGATACAAATTGGAAAGGAAGAAGTCAAAATATCCCTATTTGAAGATGTTATTTTAGTATACTTAAGTGACCCAAAAAATTCCATCAGAGAACTCCTAAACTTCAGCAAAGTAGCTGAATATAAAATTAACTCAAACAAATCAGTGGCCTTCCTTTACACAGAGGCTAAACAGGCTGAGAAAGAAATTAGGAAAACAACATCCTTCACAATAGTCACAAATAATATAAATTACCTTGGTGTGACTCTAACTAAGCAAGTGAAAAATCTGTATGACAAGAACTTCAAGTCTCTGAAGAAAGAAATCAAAGAAAATTTCAAAGATAGAAAGATCTCCCATGCTCATGGAATGGCAGGATTAATATAGTAAAAATGCTATCTTACCAAAAGTAATCTGCAGAGTCAATGCAATCCCCATCAAAATTCCAACTCAATTCTTCATAGAGAGAGTAATTCTCAACTTTATCTGGAATGACAAAACAACCTAGGATAGTGAAAAGAATTCTGAACAGTAAAAGAACTTCTAGGGGAATCACCATCTCTGATCTCAAGCTATACTACATAGCAATAGTGATTAAAAACTGCATTGTATTGGTACAGAGACAGCTATATAAATGGAATAGAATTGACAATCCAGAAATAATCCCACACACTTATTGTCACTTGATCTTATAATGTTAGAGATGTAAGTAATCTAAGAAGATAAAACCATCCAGTGGAAAAAAAGAAAGCATTTTCAACAAATGTTGCTGTTTCAACTGGTGGTCTACATGTAGAAGAATGCAAATTGATCCTCTTTTATCTCCTTGTATAATGCTCAAGTCCATGTGATATCAATGGCAGTGGAAGTCCTTGGTCCTCTGGAGTCTTGATGCTCCATTGTAGGAGGATGCTCAAGTTGAATGGTAGTGAAGCACTCTCTTAGAGGCAAAGCAGTGAGGAGATGGGTTGGGTGATTTGTGGAGTGGAGACTGGGAAGGGAATATTTGAAATAATAAATTAATTAAAAGTAAATTAACATATAGGGTAAAACACCCTCAGAGTGGCATATACTCATTTCATAACATCTGATACATCATTGGAGGGAATATGGTAAACAGGACCAGTGTGAACAAAGATTATTTACAGTTGTTCTGACATTTTGTTTAGTCAAAAATAATATGACAGCAGAAACATATGTTAACACTGGGTGATAATAAATTCTGGGTTATCTCGTTTGTGGTATTTCCAACAATGTTAAAGATGATTTTAAAGGTAGTTGAGTCTACCTGAATACATATACTGTCTGAATCATAAACTATAGGTTAAAATTCATTTCCAAAAATGAGGAAACAAGATGTTCCATTTGGCAAATATATTTATAATTAAAATAATCTGGTTAGATAACTTTTCTCACAATTTTTTGACTGCAAAACAGCAAGAGTAACCTGTTTTTAAATTGGAATCTTGATTGTTTATTTTAACACCTTATAGGCTTTAATTCATAGAACAATTATTGTGATAGTAAATAAAGGGTGAGAATGTTTTATAAAATATATTTAAAAATCTATTACACTCAGATATATATCATTTGTTTCAGAACACATTCTAATTCTAGTTTCTACAAAAAGCCTCTAGAAAATCTATTAATGAAGCAATAACACATTTAATGCTTACTGTGATTTAAAAAAAAAACAAAGTGAAACACAATCTTAGAGATGTAAATAATGACTTGTGTGGGAGGACAAGATCACATATTTATGATTTATAAGGATTTCCTCAATAGTAGCACTTTCTTGGACTTGATTCATGTTATTTTAATAGTTATAGATTAGTAGATAAAGAAAGCTGCAACAATTTGATATAAGAAATAAGGTGATATTTAGTATTATCTATAATACAACTGGTAAGTTTCTAAATGTGTAGGAGAAAATTGTGGGGCAAAAAGGGATTTTAGTAACTGCTATCTATCTATACCAGAAGAAGAATAAATTTATTTTTATATTATTAGATTTGTAGTATACCTATGTTAATACTAACAGTAATCTGTGTTTTGATTTACTCTCAATTTATGGTACTATTTCAAAGTACCTTCAACCACATGTTCTAATTAGATTGAATTTGACTAATGATTTTTAATAATTTTTAAGATAAATTTTATTATTTGAACGTTACACTTAAATATATATTTCTGAATATACTTTGCATTTTGTTCTGAAAAAGAAATTCATCATTTAAGATATATTTATCATTGTTATGTTCTATCAGTGTTTAAGGATTTGTTTATACCATATTAAACTCTACATTTTAATACAATTGATGACATTGGGAAATAATGACAAAGGACAATAAAAAAAATAGTATTTCATTACGTATAATTCCAAACTATGGATACTCATTACTTTTTATGTCTCTGATTGCAACTTTGAAATTTTCAATAACATGTTTGAGAAAGATCATGAAGACTGGCATTTCAGAGCCTGGCTTACATCACTTGGCAAAAAGCTTTCCCATTTTGTCATGTTCCTAAAAATATTATTTTATTAGTTCTTGACACTGAATAGTTCTTGTGGTACATATCACATTTTTCAGAGACACAATGAAAGACACATAGATTGTTTCTATATCCTCTTCATTTTGAATAATTATTTTGATGAGTAGAGACTTCTCTGAACTAAAAATATTCATTTCCTTTGAATACATAAATTATGAGACTTTTGAATCACATTGTAGTTCTATCTTTAATTTTTGACAAATATACACAAAGCTAATGTTTGTATAGTAGATATGCCTATTTAGATGTCCAAATACATATAATAGTCTATTTTGTGGCCTTTACCTTTTATTCAGTGCCCAAATCATGTTTCAACTGTTACAGACAAATCAAGTTTCATGTATAAATATGAGTAACATTTACAAATTTATTAAAATTGAAATATTTATCCAACAAATAACACTGAAATTCTTTTATAAAATTCAGTTAAAAACCGTGTGATAGGGTTGACAACATGACTCAACAGGGTTTGTATTTGTTACTGGGCCTGAAAACCTGAGTGTAAACTCTTTAATTGAAGTAGTAAAAGGGGAAATGAAATTTTTCAGGTTTTTTTCTGCCCCCATACATTTGCGACGGTGTCTGGACATCTGAGAAGCACAAAATTAAAAAAAAAAGAAAGAGAAACAATAATAACAACAAAGATGGTGGCAGAATCAAATTATTTTATTGTTCTTTATTCTGTACTATATTTTACTGTTTTATGTATGATCTTTGCTAACTTTCTTCAAGGTACAGAAAATATCTATAAAATATATAATTACAATATTTTGTATAAGCTCCATTTTTGCATACTCTCATTCGATGAAGAACAACATTTTCAAGTATTTCTACATGTCTAAAGAGAACAGTATACACATTGATAGGAATAATTATCTCTTAAAAGGCACTGTAAATTGATAACATTCAAATATGGACCCAAACATGCATATAGTTAATAAAGTTTATTTCTAAGTGAATATTTGATGGTATAAAAATACTTGAAAAATATCTTCATATATTAAACTAATTCAACAAGAATATTCTTGTTGTAATATATTTTATTAATAAAATTAACAAGAATTTCAATTTGTTGCAGCTCTTTGTGATACCATAGATCTCTGAAACTCTCTTCACACGTTTCATAATGTATAGACTGAAGATGATAATAGTGTTAAATTTATTACAATAGCTTTAAATAACTTAGATTTAGTAACTATTTTAAACTATGTATGTGACAATAAGTATTCAAATGCATACCGCAAGTTTTCTTTAAAACACAAAAGCAGACCATATAATGATTTTTTAATGTTACAATTACTTTATGTTAGATAAAGATTTAGAATTTTATTTTATGCATATGAGTGTTTGCCTGCATGGAAGTCTATGTAATGTATGTATATGGCCTTTAGCCTGGGGAGACCAGAAGGGAGCATTTGATACCATGGAAGTAGTTACAGTGTGATAGTTCATTATGAGCCATCAAGTAGATGCTGGAACCTGAACCGCAGTTGCCTAGAAGGTCAGCATGTGCTCTTAACCACTTAACAATGTTTCCAGATGCTTGTTTGTTTTATTTTTATTTTTATTTTTATTTTTTGTGTTTGTTTGTTTATTTTGTTTTGTTTTGTTTTTAAGACAGAGTTTCTCTGCGTAGCCCTGACTGTCCTGGAGCTCACTCTGTAGACCATTGTGGCCATGAATTCAGAAATCTGCCTGCCTCTGCCTCCCAAGTGCCTCCCAAGCACCACTGCCTGGCTATCAGACATTCTTACAGTTTTTTTTTTTTATTGGATATTTTATGTATTCACGTTTCAAATGTTATCCCCTTTCCCAGTTTCCCCTCCAGAACCATACACCATACCTATACCATACCAACTCTGCAAGCTTCTGAGAGGGTGCTCCCCCACCTACCCCCACATTCCCACTTCACTGACCTGGCACTTAAACACACCAGGGAATCTAGCCTTCATAGGACCAAGGGCCTCTCTTCCCATTGCTGCTGGAAAATGCTATCCACTGTTCCATATGCTGCTGGAGCCATGTTTCCTCCACGTGTACTCTTAGGTTGGTGGTTTAGTCCCTGGTAGCTCTGGTGGGTCTGGTTGGTTGATACTATTGATCTTCCAATGGGGTTGCAAACTACTTCAGCTCCTTCAGTCCCTTCTCTACCTCCTGCATTGGGGATTACATGCTCAGTCCGATGATTGAATGAGAGTATCCACATCTGTATTTGTCAGTCTCTGGCATAGCCTCTCAGGAGACAGGTATATCAGGCTTCTGTCAGCAAGCACTCCTTGGTATCTACAATAGTGTCTGCATATGGTGACTATATATGGGATGGATCCTCAGGTGGGGGAGAGTCTGAATGGTCTTTTCTTGGGTCTCTGTTCCACACCTTGTATTTCCTCCCATGGATATTCCATACCCCCTTCTAAGAAGGACCAAAGAATCCACCCTTTGATCTTCCTTCTTCTTGAACTTCATGTGGTCTGTGAATTGTATCTTGGGTATTTCGAGCTTTTGGGCTAATATCTGCATATCAGTGAGTACATATGATGTGTGTGATTTTGTGACTGGGTTACCTCACTTAGGATAATATTTTGTAGTTCCATCTATTTGTCTAAGAATTTCATCAAGTAATTGTTTTCAATAGCTGAGTAGCACTTCATTGTGTAAATGTACCACAATTTCTGAATCCATTGCTCTGTTGGAGGACATTTAGTTTCTTTCCAGTTTCTGCTTATTATAAATAAGGCTGCTATGAGCATAGTGGAGCATGTGTCCTTATTACATGTTGGAGCATCTTTTGGGTATATGCCCAGGAATGGTATAGCTGGGACCTCAGGTAGTACTATGTCCAATTTTCTGAGGAAGCAACAGACTAATTTCCAGAGTGGTTATACCAGCTTGCAATTCTCTTTTTCTACATCCTCACCAGCATCTGCTAATATCTGAGTTTCTTTTTATCTCAGACAGTCTGATAGGTGTGAGGTGGAATTTGATTTACATTTCCCTGATGACTAAAGAATTTAAACATTTCTTCAGGTGCTTCTCAGCAATTCAATATTCCATAGTTAAGAATTCTTTGTTTAGCTCTGTACTCCATTTTTTTAAATAGGGTTATTTTGTCCTCTGGAGTAAAACTTTTTGAGTTCTTTGTATATACTGGATATTAGCACTCTATCAGATGTAACATTAGTAAAGATCTTTTCCCGATTTGTTGGTTGCTGTTTTGTCTTTTTGACAGTGTCCTTTACCTTAGAGAACCTTTGTAATTTTATGAAGTCCCATTTGTCTATTGTTGATCTTAGAGCATAAGCCATTTTTGTTCTATTCAGTAAATTTCACCTTCCCCCACTTTCTCTTCTATTAGTTTCAGAGTATCTGGCTTTATGTGGAGGGCCTTGATCCACTTGAACTTGAGCTTTGTAAAAGGAGATAAGAATGGATTGATTTGCATTCTTCTATTTGCTGACTGCCAGTTGAACCAGCAACATTTGTTGAAAATGCTGGGTTTCCCCCCCTCCTCTGGAGTATTTTAGGTCCTTTATCAAAGATAAAGTGACCGTAGGTGTATGAGTTCATTTCTGGGGTTTCAATTCTTTGTTTTTGGTTTTGGTTTTGGTTTTTGAGGGTTTTGTTTTGGTTTGTTTTGGTTTGGTTTGGTTTGGTTTGGTTTGGTTTGGTTTGGTTTGGTTTTTCAAGACAGGGTTTTTCTGTGTTGTCCTGGCTGTCATGGTACTCACTCTGTAGACCAGGCTGGCCTCAAACTCAGAAATCCACCTGCCTCTGCCTCTCAAGTGCTGGGATTAAAAGCCTGCGCTACCACCACCCTGCTCAATTCTTTTCCATTGATCTCCCTGCCTGTCTCTATAACAATACTATGCAACTTTTATCACTATTGCTCTGCAATGCAGCTTGAGATCAAGTATGGTGATTCTCCCAAGTTCTTTTATTGTTGAAAATAGTTTTCACTATTCTGGGTATTTTGTTATTGCAAATTCATTTGCAAATTGCTCTTTCTAACTCTTCGAATAATTGAGTGGGAATTTTTATAGGGATTTCATTGAATCTGTTGATTGCTTTCAAAATATGGCCATTTTTACTATATTAATCCTGCCAATCCATGAGTGTGGGAGATTTTCCCATCTTCTGAGATATTTGATTTCCTTCTTCAGTGTCTTTAAGTTCTTGTCATATAGATCTTTCACTTGCTTTATTATAGTCACACCAAGGTATTTTATATTATTTTTGACTAACGTGAAGGGTGTTGTTTCCCTAATTTCTTTCTCAGCCTCTTTATCCTTTGAGTATAGGAAAGTTAGTGATTTGTTTGAGCTAATTTTATATCCAGCCACTTTTCTGAAGTTGTTTATAAGGTTTAGGAGTTCTCTGGTGGAATTTTGGGGGGCACTTAAGTATACTCTCATATCATCTGCCAATCGTGATATTTTGATGTCTTACCTTACTATTTTTATTCTTTGACATGCTTTTGTTTTATAATTGCTCTAGCTAAAACTTCAAATACTATATTGAATAGATAGGGAGAGAGTGGGCAGCCTTGCCTAGTCCCTAATATTATTGAGATTGCTTCAAATTTTCTCCATTTATTTTGATGTTAGATACTGACTGGTTTGCTGTATATATTTAGATATGGACTTTAACTCCTGATTTTTCAATACCTCATGAAGGGGTACTGAATTTTGTCAAATGCTTTCTCAGCAGCTAATGTGCTTTTTTTCTTTGAATTTGTTCATGTAATGGATTATATTGATGGATTTCTATATATTGGACCATCCCTGGGTCCCTGGGATGAAGCCTACTTGATCATGATGGATGATAATTTTGATATGTTCTTGGATTTGATTTGAGAGAATTTTATTGAGTATTTTTGCATTTATATTCATAAGGGATATTAGTCTGAAGTTCTCTTTCTTTGTTGGGTCTTTGTGTGGTTTAAGTATGAGCTTAATTGTGGCTTCAAAGAAGGAATTGGATACTGTTTTTTTCTGAAGGTGTGATAGAATTCTGCACTAAAACCATCTGGTCTTGGGCTTTTATTGGTTAGGAGACTTTTAATGACTGCTGCTATTTCTTTAGTGGTTATGGGAGTTTTTCGATTGTTTATCTAATCCTGATTTAACTTTAGTATCTGTCTAGGAATTTTTCCATTTCTTCCAGATTTTCCAGTTTTGTTGATTATAGGCATTTGTAATAGGATTTAATGATTTTCTGAATTTCCTCAGTTTCTGTTGTTATGTCTCCCTTTTCAGTTCTGATTTTATTTATTTAGATACTGTCTCTTTGCCCTCTGGTTTGTTTGGCTAAGGGTTTATCTATCTTGTTGATTTTGTCAAAGAACAGTGCTCTAATCAATGATAACTTGGTCAAGGAAGAAATAAAGAAGGAAATTAAAGACATTTTTGAATTTAATGAAAATGAAGGCACATCATACCAAAAATCTTCTTCCTTGACCAAATTATCATTGATTAGAGCACTGCTCAGTTTCTACATGTATATGGACTTTCCACTGTTTTTGTTGTTATTGAGGACTAGCCTTAGTCCATGGTGATCTGATAGAGTGTATGGGATTATTTCATTCTTCTTGTTTCTGTTGAGGTCTATTTCTATAACCTAAAGAAAGAGATGTCCATGAACATACAAGAAACCTACAGAAATCCAAATAGACTAAACTGGAAAAAGAAATTCCTCCCATCACATAATAAACAAAACATCGAATGCACAAAACAAAGAAAGAATATTAAAAGCAATAAGGGAAAATGTCAAGTAACATATAAAGTCAAACCGATTAGAATTACACCACAGACTATAAAAGCTAGAAGATCCTGGACAGATGTCATACAGACCCTAAGACCACAAATACCAACCCTGGCTACTATACCCAGCAAAACTCTAAATTGTCACAGATGGAGAATCCAAGATATTCAATTACAAAACCATATTTACGCAATATCTTTCCAGAAATACAGCACTACAAAGGATAATAGATGGAAAACTCCAACACAAGGAGGGAAACTACACCCTAAAAAAAGCAAGAAAGTAATCTTTTTCCAAAGAAGTAATGAGAAGATATTCAGACAAACATAATTCTACTTCTAATAACAAAAATAACAAGAAGCAACAATCACTTTACTTTAATATCTCAACATCAATGGACTTATTTTTAAAGACAAAATCTATATCAAATCATTTCCTACTTTCTGAACCTTCTCACTACCTGTTTATACTTACAAGAAACACATAAACACAAATAATTATGAAAAATTAAAAATATTGTATCTATGTTTGTGAATTATTTGGAAATGCCACATGCACTATCTATATGAATTGGTTGCTTCAATTGTCAAATATGAAAAAGCTTGAAAATAAGTATGCTCTCTCAATTTTGTTGGAATATGTTTTTAAAAATTAATTGTGACATTAATATGAAAATAGATAAAACTAAACATGATTATGTAAAGCAAATAAGCTATACTCAGGAAGATAAATGTAGCATTTTCACTAACAGGCAGGATGTAATTTGAAATATGCATGAATATATACTAAATGAATATAGAAATGATATGTTTCTAAAAGAAGATTATTAAAGGGAGGTGACCCAAGAGAGGGTATGGGATATGTGTCAAAAAGAAAAAAAGGGAAAAATTATGTACAATAAGTGAATTAATCATTCAAGGGTACTTGGATCAGATGCTAATAGAAAATATGATGATATATAAGGATATTTCATATTAAAATATATTTTATGCTATCTAAAAGTTAATAAAAAGTAAACAAATTCAAAACTGAAGAAGATGACTATGGAAATTATAGCTGTCTTAACTACAATATGTTCAATTTCCCTAGAAGAGGATTCTGATTCTCTACAGCATTTGTTTATACAAATATTTCTTTTTATTTAACATTGTACTATATAATCACTGAGTAAATAAACTGGAAAATCTCCACATAAATACTTCAAAATGTTAATTGGCATATATAGCCAGAGGTATACTAGTACTTTATATAATAATGTTTGAGTTAGATGCTTTCATTGAAAATAACGAATGTAACAGTTTGGATTTTAAACAAGCAATGTCAAGTTACATAGACTAATGGCCTTACCCAGGCTATGTAAAGCATGAAAATCAAGTATTGCCTGTGGGAGAGCCTGTGGATTAGTATGTTTGACATTCAGTTTTAAACTGAAAATCGAAAACTCATAGGACCCAGAGATGGATGGTAAAAAAGCATGAATTACTTACTTACTCCTTTTTTATTTCATTTGCAAGAATAATGAAATAGTCTATGTAAACAATTTATGAAAAACATTTGCTTCCTTAATTTTTATATAAACATAAAATAATAATACATGAATTTATTCAGGAGGCTATAGTATAGTGCTCAAGAGCAAAAACATTATTAATGGCAAATATAAAAACAGAAGGTAATATCAGAATCTCATACCTAAGAGAAAATGTCACCTCAGTGGAAATGGTATAGTCATTAGCTTTTCTTCTAGTATAACAACTGACCTAAAAGAAAAACTATGTGATCTTGGTACTTTTACTATCCTTGATGGTAGGGTCATATGTGCTCTGAATTTCATATGCAAATACATTTCTATTTGTTTCCCGATGAGTGTTCCCTGAGGAAAATGTCCCTTAAGAAAATATACCTGTGTGGTTTTACCATTTAATGAATATTGAATTAACATTTAATCTATTTGAAGTGGCATTCATAGTTTTAGTGTGATAAAAATAGAACAGATTTGTATGCTTATTTCAACCTCACAGCATACCAAAAGTAGAATGATACACAGAAAATGGGCATAATCTTTCCACAATGATAACATGAAAAATGTGAAACATTTAATTAAAAATAAACTGACTTAAAGCTGTAGTACATAATCCTGTAGTAGCCTATATATGTTGCAGTATATATATACTTTATAAAATGTATATTACAAAATATAGGAGACCAAAAATATTAGCTAGTCATATTATTTTCTTTCCCATTTTTTATTTCTCTAGATAAAGAAGCAGAGGTGGATATATTTACTATTTGCCATGTAAAGAATTATTGTATCTTAAGAATTTACAGGCCGGGTGGTGGTGGTGCACGCCTTTAATCCCAGCACTTGGGAGGCAGAGGCAGATGGATTTCTGAGTTCAAGGCCAGCCTGGTCTACAGAGTGAGTTCCAGGACAGCCAGGGCTACACAGAGAAACCCTGTCTCAAACAAAACAAAACAAAACAAAACAAAACAAAACAAAACAAAGAATTTACAGGTCTAACTGCTTAAAATCTATCATCTACTTATCATTCAACATCAATCTGTTCATGTATATATCATCTGTTATCTATCTTTTTACATATCTGTTCAAAAATAAGTACTTGAGCAATACAAGTAGGAACAGTGTTCATTTTACCTTCTTATCCACTCTAAAGTTACTATTAATATGTGAACAAACTTCATATTTGTGACACATAAACTTTAATGATTTAATGAAGCTCATTTCTCTGATTTGTAAAATTTTAGTAAAACTTTTATTAGTAAGTTACATTCATTCTTGGATAGAATTTAGACTATTTCTTTATATTTAAAGAAGCATATAACTCATTTAACTTTCAATTTCTGTTTATTTTCTATAGCACTTGCCATAATGATAACCTACCGTATGAAATATTTGTTCTTTTTTATAATGTTAATCACTTTTTAAATTAAAATACTATTTATAATTTATGTGATTCAATTTAAGAAAACTATCAATCTTTTGATGTTTTATATACTATCCAGAACTCATTATTTTGAGTGTAAGATTCTTTTTTTTTTTTTTGGTTTATAATTATATTTATTTTAATGCAATCCTTTATAAATTTTTTTAGATATTTTATTTATTTACATGTCATATGATTTCTCCTTTCCCAGTTTTACATCCAAAAACTAAACAAATGAACAAACAAAAACAACAAGAACAAACCCCTGTTGCCTCCCCCTCCCCATGCCTGCCACCCAACCCACTCCCACTTATCGGCCCTGTCATTCCCCTACACTGGGGCACAGAACCTTCACAGGGCCAAGGGCCTCTCTTCCCATTGAAGATTCTTAATTTAAACAGAAATCTTTTGATTTAAGTTAAATTAAAGGAGCACTGTCATCAACTACCTACTTGCCTATCTGGTATTCATAGGTAAATTTAAGTGTTTAACACACTAAATGAGAAATACATAACCATCTAACTGTTTTTCCAATACAATGAAATAAGTTATCCTTCAGGAAACTATATATATGAAAGAGTTCTTTAGAAGTACTTTTACTTTCTAGTAGTAAAATATATAGACAAACATAACCTTGAGAGCGGTATTTGTTTTAGCAAAAATTCCAGGTTATACTACATTAATATGGGAAAGTCAAGGAATAGAAACTTATAGCATCTATTCACATTACATACATATTCAAGTTCAGAGAAAAGTGAATGTGTATATATGTTTAGTACTCATCGAATTTTTTCTACCTTTTTATTGTCATGTTACAAATCCTGGAGTGGTACAACCTATAGGGAGTTAAATCTCCCCCCATAAATTAAGCTAACTAAGATATTATACCAAAGAAATAACTCCAAGATAACAGAATTTAAACAATCTCTCAGAAGATTTTCTTCCCAAGTATTTGAAATTATGCCAAACCAATAACTAAAAATTTGCATTATAGGAGTTTTAGTTGAAAATAAATAAAGCTGTGTTAAAAGATACCAAGAGTAAAGCATTCCCCTTGAGAAAGTGTCTTCAATCTCAGTTGTCAAGTAAACAATGTCTTTGACATAACTGTTAAATCATTATGTCATTATGAAAGAAAAATATTAATAAATAGCCTTTGCTTTATATTTTTATTTTATAAGAGGCTTATGCATATGTATTATATTTACATCATTTCCACCTTTTCTTCTGCCCTTCTAATTCCACTTCTGAATCCTCTCAAATTCATGACCTCTTCTTCAATTATTATTCCACATGCAAACACACACGTATGCATACACACACACACACAAACACACACACACTTACAGACAACATAATATTATGATTCTTTATTGTCCTGTGTATTGAGGGATAATCACTTGGGATTGGATAACCTATGATAAAACTCATTCCTAGAAAAAACTGATTATCTTTTTCTATGAGGCATGTAAAATTATTTATTCAAGATTTTGCAATTATTATATGATTGTCAGGCTTTAATGAAGGAATTAGAAAGAATAGTGGGCACTGATAACACAAATTTAAAGCATTTTGAAATGGTTCCCCTTCATTACTAAAAACTGAAATTTGGTGTTTGTCTAAATTTAAAATACGCTCGCAGCCAACCCATTAGACTACACATGGGATCCCCAATGGAGGAATTAGAGAAAGGATCTGAGGGGGGTTGCAACCCATAGGAAGAACAACAATATCAAACAACCAGACACCCCAGAGCTCCCAGGGACTAAACCACCAATCAAAGAGTACACGTGGTGGGACCCATGGCTCCAGCTGCATATTCAGCAAAGGGTGGCCTAGTCAGTCATCAATGGGAGGAGAGAACCTTGGTCCTGTGAAGGCTTGATGCCCCAGTAGAGGGGAATGCCAGAGTGGGGAAGTAGGAATGGGTAGGTTGGAGAACACCCTCATAGAAGCAGGGAGAGTGGGAGGTGATAGGGTATTTCCAGGGGGAAACTGGGAAAGGGGATAGCATATGAAATGTAAATGAAGACAATATCCAATTAAAAAATATAAGGTTATGTTTACATTGTGACATAAATCAAAATTTGACCTAATGTATAGGTTAAAATCTTTCTTTTATTTTTATGGTCTACTTGTGTAAATGAAGTTTGGATTTTTTAGTGTGATATTAATAAAGAAAGTATTACTGGAAATAAAGACACAGAGCAAATAACCTTTGCTGGGAATGCTTTTCTTTTTAACATTAAGGTAGTGAGTTACATACCATTTTAAACCCTTCTTAAAGTGTGTGGTTTTAAACTAGACATTGTAAATAACTTAAAAGCCCAGGTCAAAAGGCCTTCATAAGTTATGCAGTCATTATAAAATACAATTTTCAGAAGCAATTTAGACTTGCATGATCTTATTATGAAAAAATTCTAAATGGGAATAAAATTAAGTGAATATTTACAATTCAAAATAAATGTTCACTTAAATATCTTTTCTCAGAACTGAAGTGAAATTGTTCCTATCATTGTTGATTAGCATAATTTGAGAAATGCACTACTTATTAAATACCTGTTCAAAGATATTATTAATAGTACTAACAAATTTTGCAATAAAAGTGTATAGTGTCACTCATTTATAAATTAGCAAACTATAATACAAAACAATAACAATTTAAAACTAGGAAAGATGTGATTATCCATAGAAAAATTACTAATATATAACAATCTAAAATAATTCTAAAAGGTGACCTGTTCTCCCATTAATAAGCCTCTTATATTAATAGAGTATTAAATTCTCCCCCCAAAACACTATATATTATCTTCAGGAAGCTGATGAGCTGCATGCAATTTAATTGACAAAATCTAATCACAACAAACTATATGTAGTACAACTCACCTAAAAACCAAATATGCAGGAGATTAAGTCAGGAAGATGTAGAATTCAAGAAAAGCTTGCTCTATATGTTGTGTTCATGGGCAATGTGTTTATCAAAATATTTTATATAGTACTAATAAATTTATTTCATAATTCTTCTTTGTGTATGATTGTTAAATAAAATAACAATAATATTTAAAAACCACAGAAGTCCACCCAGAAAGGAAACTAACATAATTCCCTTAAGAAGACACAATGTGTTAGGAAAAACTGTCTTGAACTTGTAGTCCAGCCTCCAGGTGGGAAAAATGCAAGATAAAAACAATACAATTTATATGGATCTAAATATGATGGTGTTTTAAATGCAAAGAGCTTTAAAGCCTAGAAAATATCTTCAAAAATAGTGAGAGGAGAGAGAGAGAGAGAGAGAGAGAGAGAGAGAGAGAGAGAGAGA
>JADRCC010115262.1:0-10742 GCA_019843855.1 Hylomyscus alleni
CCACCGCCCCCCCCACACACACAACAGGCTCTGTGGCTTGAGCCCAAGCTGGTCTCTCCTCCATGTAAGTTGTTTGGTTCAGTGAGAGAACACTGAGTGTATAGACTGTCAGAGCTGCTGGCTCTGGTTCCCCAAAAGAAGTGTTAGGCAGGGCACAGGCCGACTGACTTGGGGGTGCTCTCAAGCCAAAGGCAAGTACTCTGCTATTCTCTTAAAGAAAGTTACCCCGTGTTCATCCCTTGAGGTAAGATCTGGAGGGACTCTAGCTTGGTATCACGGAGGCAGCAGCTAGTCTAGTGGAGAGCACTGATACCTGAAGAGCACCTAGTCACTTGTGTGGTCACCATCAGGACCTCCTGAAGGCCAAGCATCCTCAGGGGGTGTGGCCCTGGCTCTTCAGAGTGAGGGTCGCACAAGCTAGAAGGGGACCCTATAGTACCTCCATGCCTTGCGAGACTCAGTCTTCACCTCTTCAGGTGAACAGACTGGCCTGATCCAGTTTGGACAGTGACGACCAGGAGGTGAGACCAGTGGAGGGTCCTATGGGGCGAGGCTACCCTGAGGACATGGCTTCCTCTAAGGTCCAGGCATATATAGAAGAATGTGTGGGCCAGGTGGGGAGAGCACTGATACGTATGGGGCAAGCAGAATCAATGTGAACTAAAAGGTATTCAAAAGCCTCTGCTTTATAGAAAGTTGTACCAAACTTTGCCCCACAGGCCTGTGCCCACAAGCTGACTTTCCTCTAGACTCCACGTGTATGCAATCTCTAGAACTGCTCCCAGAGAGTATACATCCTGGTACCTACCCTTGTCCACTCTCTCCCACAGAGGCCCACACCTAGTGACTTGCTTCCGGTGAACAGAATCGCACAAAGATGACAGCTTCCCTTCCAAGACACAGCTCTGGAAGACTGTCACACTTGGGTGGCCCTGACTCTGTACCCTCCCTGGCTGGCTAAAAGGGTTATCTTTCTGCAGAGGCCATTAGGCAAGCCTGTGAGTGAGGCTTCTGGCCACCAGCCCACACGGGGCCAAGTCATGCAGGAGCTTGAGAGCAGTCCTCTCCTGCTGGACCCTCAGAAGTGCTGGAAGCTCTCCCTACCGCACCCCAGCCTTGGGATCCCTCTGGAGCCCTAGGATCTGAAAGTGAACCCTTCTTGATCCATAGATGCTACTGTTTGTTCAAATTGCTAAGCTGCTTGATTTGGTTGATGTTATTTTGTTTAACTCAATATCTTAGTGTGAAAAGTAGGTAGGAGAGGGCTTGGGGTGTGGCTCAGTGGTAGAAAACTTGCCTAGTGCCTGCTGGGGAAAAAACAGTGGGTGAGAATCCACACGAAGCAAGCGAGATTAGTGGGAGCGTGACAGTCATTGCAGCTGACTGAAGCCAGCTGCTCCCCCTACTCTGTGCTTGTTCAACATTTCCATGATGAACGTGAGGCTGCGGTGCTGACGTCTGCTTCCTAGTTCAGCAGGCTTGGCTTCTGCCCATACAACTCTTGCTTTAAAATAAAAAACCAGTCAACCACTTGATGCAAATATCTTTTCCCTCAGGTCTTTTCCACCGGCATCCCCCCAGCCTGGCCGCACAGGCCTTCCTTCTCAGCAGCAGCTCTGCTTCCAGCCAGGATTCCCAGATGCTCCGAGTTCCTCTGACACACTTACATATATTTGCCGTTTGTCTCTTTCCACTAAGATGTCAGCTTCCACGTCTGCTCTCTGCCATCTCCTCCCTGCGAAGGGTGGATACACTTGGATTGACCTCCACTCTTATTCGATGCCAGGTACTACGATACCCACATGACATGAGGGTATGCCTCGTTAAAGGAGCTTGCTACCAGTGAGATGGCTCATCAAGTAAAGATGCTTGCTGCCAAGCCCAAAGACATGAGTTCAATCCCCAGGATCCACATGATGTAAAGAAAGTCCTAACCCTCTCAAATTGCCTCTAACTTCCACACTCATACAGTAGGGTGTGTGTGTGTGTGTGTGTGTGCATTCATGCCACAAACAAATAAGCAAATAGATGTTTATTTTTTAAAAAAAGCACAGAGGGACAGAACAAAGAGAATGAATATTCCCACATTCTTTCTGGAGTATGGTCTGTTGTATGTGAATGAGTTGCTGGGTTTCACAAATGCATGTGCGTGTGCGTGTGTACAGAGCAGGGAGGGAGAGAGAGACAGACAGACAAAGACAGAAAGACAGAGACAGAGACAGAGAAAGACTTGGGGACTTTACATACTGCATACTAAGCACTGTTGCAGCCCAGGGCAGCTAGGCCCACCGCCTGCCTGCTTCTAATCTGCCCTTTTCCTGGCTCTCAAGCCCTTTGACTCTGACAAACTTGAATTTGACTCACCGAGTTGTACTTCCTCCCAGAGGTGGAATTTAGGGCTCAGTTTTACCCACACTGTCTAATCCAGCCCCTCCCGACCATAAAAACATAAAGTAGAAGCTCAAATTGTTGCTGTGCCTCCCTCAAAGTCACACAGCAGCAGACAAGGGTGCAGACTGGCTTCCTGCAGCCACCAAGCACTGTTTGGCTTCTAGAGGAGTGTTTTGGTGACTTGTAGACCCTGGGATAGCTTTGAACAATCCACTTGCCACACCCACCTGAAATATCTCCATCACACCTGACCTCAGCACCAGACTCCCACAAAAGCCAAGTGGTTTCTCTTCTGAAAGATTACAAACCCATCATCTCCGGCACCTTGGAGAGTCCCTCACTGACACTGCTGGGTCCCCAGTGTGGTCTTCCTCCTCAGGATATCAGGAGCATAATAGCCTTGGCTGAATAAATAGAATATGGTTCTAAGCCACATCGGATGGAGTGATGGAGAGGTTGTGAAACAGGTAGACTGAGAGCCAGGTACCAAGTCATGGTTAGGGTTTCAGTGGGTAGAAAGGGGACGAGGGCAAAGGTGGAGAAGAGTAAAGGTGGAGAAAAGTCGCTGGAGGGAGGGGGTTGCTTGATTAGATGTGTCTGCAGCCTTCTCCCACAGAAATCATTGACTTTCCCTTTGTTGTGAACAAATATATGGGGGAAAGGTCCTGGGGGTGATGCAATGTTCCATTGCTCATCACAGTTCAATATTCATTCCTCGATTCCATCTGCAAAGTCTTGCATCTCTCTCTCCGTGGGCAGGTTATAACTGGAAGTACCTTTGCTTGTCAATATGCTCACATGATCCCTGATTTGGCTGGCAGAATCTGCTTCAGGGTGGTTCCTGTACTGTTTCGACACAGCATTCTTTTAGGTCATCATCATGATTCAATGTAATATTTCGGCTTGGATCTTCCCTGTGTTACCTGGAGCCATTTCTCCAAGGTACCTTGTGGAAAGGAATAGTAAAACCTAGATCCAGTTCTAGGATGCGGCTCAGCAGGAGCCCTGGGCTCCTCCCCTTACTTGGAGTGGGCGTGGCTTGTGCTTCAGCTGTGGGACTGCAGAGCCAACAGAAAGTACACTCGCTTCCCCTAAAAAAAAAAAAAACCACTCAGGATTCTTCAGGCTTTGTCCTCTCTGGATTTGCGACCCTCTCCTCTCTGTCTCTGTGGCCCTGGCTCCTGGCTCAGCTACCCGCCTTCTTCTTACAGATGTTCAGGCTGTGACACTCAAGGTTCTGCAACCTCCTTGAGACTCTTTTCCGGCTCCTGAGAGGAGTAGCTGCACTTTTACCCTGCAGAAGCCCCCAGTTCTGGGAATCAGAAACTCCGGGGGGGAAATGGGATGGTGGATTTGGATAGAAGTTTTGTTGTAGACAGGTGGGCAAAGTTTTTGTATTAGGGTTCTCTAGAGTCACAGAATTTATGGAATTAAACACATTTTTTCCTCTCTGTCTGTCTGTCTCTCTCTCTCCCTCCCTCCGTCCCTCCATATATATATGAAATTTATTGGAATGATTCACAGGCTGCAGTCTAACTAAGCCAGCAATGACTAGCCACGAAGGCCAAGAATCTAGTAGTTGTTCAGTCCTATGAGACTGGCCATCTCAGCTTGGCTTCTGTGCTGAAAACCTGAAGAAATTGGCTCCAATGCCAGTAAAGGAATGGATGTGCTAGCAAGGCGAGGGCAAGCAGGCAAAACCCCAATGTTCCCTTCTTCCATGACCTTAGATGGGCTTCCAGCAGAAGCTGCAGCCCATCTGTCTTCCTGTCCAAAGATCCAGATCACAGGTGTTCCCTCCACGTCTGGACTGTACAGTTCATTCCAGAAATAGTCAAGTTGACAACCAACAAGAGCCATCACAAAACAAACCAAAAGTCAAAATTGGGACAAGGAGTTTCTAGTGCCCCAGGAAAATAGTCCCTTGGAGGCACAACCAGTACAGCCAGTGAGCCAGCAGGGTTGAAGAGCCGCAGAACTGACATCCACTCTCAACTGACGCCTGCTGAGGGAGGAGGGTCTGGCCCCTGGGGAGTCTGGATCTGCTCACAAGGCTGTTTTCCCATTTGCCTGGAAACCAGGATATGGCTTTCCCTTTGGGCTCTCCTGTTAGTTACTTCCTTGGGAGCTCTGCTGACACCAAGCACGGGGTTCACAAGGGCAGCCACACTGGTCTGTCAGAGGTCACCATGGGCAGGTGTACCAAATAATGTTTCTTGGTATCCGGACTCCTATGAGGGGTCATCAGCCTCGGATCTAACATGATTGGGGAGCAAAAGAGGGAAAGAAAGGACAGAATAAGGGAGGGGGGGTTGTTGCCAGTTGGTTGAAGATTCTTTGGCTCTTCTCACAAAGAAATCATGAAACAAAGTAACTAACGTTAGTGCCCAGAGCAGTGAGAGTCATCAGCCCGCAGCCCTCAGCCCGCAGCCCGCAGCCCTCAGCCCTCAGCCCTCAGCCCTCAGCCCGCAGCCCGCAGCCCGCAGCCCGCAGCCCTCAGCCCGCAGCCCGCAGCCCGCAGCCCGCAGCCCGCAGCCGGCAGCCCGCAGCCCGCAGCCCGCAGCCCGCAGCCCGCAGCCCGCAGCCCGCAGCCCACAGTGTAAACCGCTCTCTAGGCAGCAGTGCAGCCGTCATGGCAACTCTATGGATCTCTCCACCAGTTTACAGCTCCAGGCAGCCCTTGCCACTGCTCTGTGCTGTCCGACTGCTCACAGCCCTCAGTGCTGCCAGCAGCTGCCAGTGCTCCTGCTCAGCCTTTTGAACAAGAGAAAGAAATGGCAAAGAGGTTCAATAACACCATCCGAAAGAGGCCTTCTAGGCTGTTAGCATGCTACTGCGTAGAGCAGCAGATCTCAATCAGGGGGGTTGCATATCAGACATGTACATTACAGTTCATACCAGTAGCAAAATTACAATTATGAGGTAGCAGTGAAATAATCTTATGGTTGGGGGTCAACACAACACGAAGAACTGTATTGCAGAGTTGCAGCATTAGGAAGGTTGAGAACCACTGGCATAGAGGAAAACAACACAGCTCCCTGGCTGTTGACCACAGGCTTTCTGCAGTCTTGCCCATCTGTACATCCATCCCAGGGGCACATCTGCCTTGGCTGTCAGGGGTTGGGTGGGGCCATCTGAAGGATGGGAGAGGGGTAGGGCTACATGAGGGATCAGAAGCTTTTAAAAAAAAAATATTTATTATCAATATATACCTTTAATCTCAGCATTTGGGAGGCAGAGACAGGTAGATTTCTGTGAGTTTGAGGCTAGATTGCCTAGCAAGTTCCAGGACAGGCAAGGCTACATAACAGGAAAAGCCTGTCAAAAAAAAAAATCTAGAAAAATAAAATAAAAATATTTATATTATTTATATATATGTATATGAATATAGAGACCAGAGGGAAACTTTCAGTAGCTGATTCTCTTTTCAGTGTGAGCTCCAGGGTCAATCTCAGGCCATCAATCTTGGTAGCAAGTGTTTCTACCATCTTGCAATTGTTTTATTTAAGCAATCCTCCTGCCTCAGCCGTTCAAGAAACTGAAGTCATTACATGCCTGTACCACTACATCAGAACAGTGACTGTGTGATTAATTCCCTAACCATGTAATTGTCTTGCTTAAAGTGCATACTTCAGGCTGAGATGACGTGGCTTAGGGTCAGAGCACATTCTCTGCAAGCCTAGAGCTATGGGTCAAAGCCGAGTGGTGGAAGAAAGGGAAGGACGTGGACATGAGTATTGACGGCCTTCACGTAGACAACAGGTAAATTCTGGAGCTTTTCACAAGCTCATCAGAATCCTCACCCTTCTGCTCCCCTGGGCTCTAAGCACCCAGCAGCCTCTCCCCTCATTCTGGAGTGCCTATGTGTGCCTGTGATAGTTGCACCCCTCACTGCAATGACCGAGGCATCTGACAAGCATTTTAAGGATGATACGGTTTACTTTGGCTCACTGTCAAGGGGATGCGGTCCTTCACGACCCGTGTGGTGCATGGTGGCAGGAACATGAGGAGGCTGGCGACACAGTCCTCAGTCAGGAAAGAGAGAGATACAGGCTATTCTCAGCTCCTTTTTCATCCTTTTCAGCCTGGAACCCCAGTACACTGATAGTACCACCATATTCAGGATCAGTCTTGCCTCTTCAGTTAACATTTCTGAAGAAGCCATCACAGACACACCCCAAGATGTGTTTCCATGGTGATTCCAAATCCAGTCAAGTTGAAGTGTGAAGATGAACCAAAACAGCGTATCTCATATGAACGGAGTTTTACAGTGTCTCTCCTTTTGTGATTGGCACATTTTATTGGTTCACCCTTGTTAGGCCACATGACAGCATCTTCCTCTTTTCCGAGTCGGATGGTCCTGCACTCCTCATCCTCCTGTGCAGGCACCTGAAGACAGAATGTGGCTGTTTCTACCTCTCGGCTACTGTGCAGCTCTGAATACTTATGCACAGGTCCTTTGTGGCCACTGGTGGGTTTGCTTGCTTACTTTTATTTTACATATATATGAGGAGGAATCATATCAGTCACAGGAATGAAAATAACTTGTGGGTGTCAGGTCTTTACTTACACCACGTGGGTCTTGGGAATCAAACTCAGGCTGTAAGCTTGGTGGCAAACACTTTTATCCTTCGAGCCACCTTGCCAGCCCAGTTCTTGGTGTTTTTAAAATAATTTATTATGGACTAGATAACACATGATGTGTATACAAAATCCTAGGGGACTGGGTCTGGAAGAAATCTCCCTAATCTTTTCTTGTTCCACCCAGAAGTCCACCCTGGGTCTTCCCTCAGACCAGACCTAGCACAGGAGGGTCTCCCAACCCAGGAGCCTACCCTGGGGGCAGTTCAACCTGAACTCAGACTCTCCAGAGATTAATGGTTGCAATGATTTTAGGATGTGCAACATCATGGCAGGGGTTAGGTCATGGATGCATCACAGACTATTGGAGACTCGATCTCTACAAGGACTCTCCAGGGAGAGTCACAACCCAATTTTGCAGACAAAGAAGTTGAGCCACTCACTCTCCTCCCCGTTACCTGCCTTCTATCCCCATGGGAGCTCTAGGAAGCTGAACACAGTGATATGGAGCAAGGCCCTGAGAACGACAGGTCTGGTTTTGGTCCATGCCAACTGGGTAGCTTTTCTGAGGCCCATGTCTCCTCTGGCAACCACGCCCACTTTGGGTTTACAATGAGGGTGGGCTGACACGGTGAGGTGAACGTGCCCAGCTGACAGCTGCCATCATGATTTTACAACACTAGCAAAGGTGTGGGAGACCATGCCGCTGTGTTATAATAGTCTGACAAAAGCAATTTAAGGGAGAAGTTCCAGCTCACAGTCCAAAGGTACAGTCCACCATGGTGGAGAAGTCAAGGCGATGAGCTTGACGCAGCTTAGATGACTGGTCCCGCTGCCGCCACAGTCAGGAAGTAGAGAGCAGAAAAGTCGATTCCCATATCAGGCTCTTCTTTTGTATTTAGTCAGAGCTCTGCTCCACAGAATGAAGATGCTCACAGTCAACATGTGTCTTTTTGCTTCCCTTAACCTAATCCGGTATTCCCAGAGGCTTGTCTGAGGCGACCCACGAGCCTATCTGACAATCAGCAAAAACCACCATGCTGCTTCATTTTAACCCCTTTATCACCCTAATTGGCTGGACAGGATGTTGCTGCTGGCTACACCTAAACCCATCTCTACTCTCTCCCCCCAGGAAGCTCCAAATATCCTAGGTTTCTTCACAGGCAGAGTGGTACTGTACTGTGGTTTTCCCACTCCCCCGGGCCATAAGGTGATGAATCTTATCTCTTTCTTAGGGTAAAGATAACTTCAGTCTGGTATCCATGGCGACTAAATGAACAAAACTGATACATTGATAGTCGGGTTTACTGTCAGTAATGAAAACCTAACATTCCTAAGTAGCAGGACGGTAGAAGAGACAAAGAGCCTTGCCTGAGATTCCGGGCATTATTCTTTCCTGCCTGTACCCCAACTACAGATGACCTTGGGATGTGCTAGAGTATACAGAAGGTGAAAGGTAAAATGAGGGCAGGACTCCAGGGTACAGCTTCTGTGACCTCATCTTCCACAATGGAGTGGGTCTCACAAAAGACGGAGACCAGGCCAGATCCTTCCTTAGGCCCTTAAGCTAGTACAGGTAGTCTATCTGTAGAAACTGTGTTCTAGGAAGAAATGACATGGACCCTGAGTATACGTTCAGTGTGACTATGCTTTCTTGTGCACCGGGGATTGTATTACACCAGGAAACTTTTTCTTTCTCCAAATTATACTGTTTTGAATATGCTGACAATGAACCTGCTGGTATTACACTCCCTGAAGTCTTGATTCAGGTCAATCTGAACTGAGTTTTCATTCTCATCTCTTCCTGGCTCCCTTACCTACCTGACACCTACAGAGACCTCTCAAAGTAGGAGGCACAGAAGGCAAGCATTAAGAAACCTTTTGACGGCGGTGGTGGCGCACATCTTTAATCCCAGCACTTGGGAGGCAGAGGCAGGCAGATTTCTGAGTTCAAGGCC
This sequence comes from Hylomyscus alleni, assembly GCA_019843855.1. Lineage (NCBI taxonomy): Eukaryota > Metazoa > Chordata > Mammalia > Rodentia > Muridae > Hylomyscus > Hylomyscus alleni. The sequence goes on from JADRCC010115262.1 coordinate 8,931, forward strand.
AGCCTGGTCTACAGAGTGAGTTCCAGGACAGCCAGGGCTATGCAGAGAAACCCTGTCTTGGAAAAAAAAAAAGAAAAGAAAAGAAAAGAAAAAAGAAAAAAAAAGAAAGCCCAGGCCTGCCCCCAGTGCCACACCTCCTAATCCTTCCCAAACAGTTCCACTGACTGTGGACCAAGTATTCCAACTTATGAGCCTATGGGGGGCCAGTCTCATTTAAACCACCACAATCTACTCCCTGACCTCAATGGCTTGTGACCATCTATCATAATGAGGAATAGATTTAGTCCAACTTCAAAAGTCTTTCACAGTCTAGCCCTGTTTAAAAGTCCAACACCTCTTCTGAGACTCAAGGCAACCTCTTAGTTGTAATCCCCTACAAAATCCAAAAGCAAATCATATACTTTCAACATACGATGGCACAGAATATACATTACCACTTCAAAAGGAAGATATCTAAGCATAGTGGATCAAAGCAGGGCTGAATCCCAGCAGGGCAAACCCCAAATCCTGTAGCTCCATGTCTGACATCAAAGAGCTTAGATGGCTCTGCTCTTCTAGCTTTTTGCTGCCCACAATGTACCTCTCTCTCTCTCTCTCTCTCTCTCTCTCTCTCTCTCTCTCTCTCTCTCTCTCTCCCTCTCTCTCCCTCTCTCTCTCAGGATGGATGGTTCTGCTCCCTGTGTGCAGCATTCCCTGACAGCCAGCCCGTGTATCTAGAACCTACAACATCCTAAGGCCTCCAATGCAGTCGAGGCTTCATCTTCCCAGCTTCACACCATCGCCTCTAGGGGCATCCATGAAGGGACTCTCCTGACACACAACCGGCCTCAGTAGCTTCCCTGGACTGCAGAAGAGATTCCACAGTCCCTATGCTCCTATATCATTCATAAAGGGCAGAGAACCTGGATAACAGTACCAGGTTTGAGCCTGCTTTGGATGGAGCCCGGAGCCTGGAGCCCGGAGCCTGGAGTTACACGTGCAGCAGATTTCCTTTGTTGCTCTTTAGGAGCAGAAAATTCCTCAGGACTTTTTTTTTTTTTCCAAATTGGAAGCTCGGCTGGGTGGGGCCTTGCCGGAGGACACCACTCCCCTGATTCCATTTTGCATCAGGCCTTTAATCTTTTCACCTCTTTCAGAACAAGCCTTGGCTCTAATATTAAATTTCCTGGCATTATTTTTCCTCCTCAAGCTGTACATTTTGTATTTCTTTTTGTCTAAGTTGTTCCCTTTCATGGTAGACTTGCATAACAGTGATCACTAATAGCCACTTGACAGAGTTAATATTAGGCTGTCTCGAAATCCCCCCCACTAAGGAAATTAGTCTAAAGCTTTCAATTTAGCCTCAGGAAAATTGTTAGGACAAGGCAGAAAGCCATATTTGTCCAAATATCACAAGGATGGCCTCTATAGCACTTGCCAGCCCTGTTCCCCTTTGAAACCTTGAGCTGAGCCCCCATAATCAATGTGTCTCTTATCACTACTCACTGTCTTTCCAAGTTCCTACTGTGATGGCTCATTAAATCCCATTTATAACACTCAGCTGCTTTTCTAGTCCAAAGTCCCAAAGTCTTCTACATTCCTCTAATAAAGAGCATGGCCAGGACACAACGATAGCCCATTCCCTGGTGCCAACTTCTGCACTTCTGTGACTTTTCTATAGCTGTGATAAAACACCGACCAAGGCATCTTATAAAGTGTTTACTTTAGTTTATGGCCTCTGAAGGTTAGCATCCATGACTGCAGAGAGCTCAGATCCTGATCTACAAGTAGGAGAAATAGAGGGAGAGGGAGGGGGAGGGGGAGGGGAGGGGG
>JADRCC010115282.1:0-14454 GCA_019843855.1 Hylomyscus alleni
GAGGAAAGGCAGATTGCAGGGCTCTCTTTGCTCCCAGCTGGCTAAGCCGCCATGGCTGGCTGCTGCCATGCATGCCCTGCACTTCCAAATTTAAGTGGATGGTTGGGGTGCACTCTTGTACACCATGCTCTGCTGCCATATGCTTTCCTGGAACCCAGTTGGGTCCCCATGTGAAGGAAAATACCATATAATTTTAGTTTAGAATCCAAAAGGCCATTCATTTCTCCTGCCTTCCTTTTTACTCTTCCTGACCCAGAAGTCCCACATACCTGCCCGGTGATTGGTCCTTTGTAATCTTTATTCATCAGGGGAAGGATTCACCACATCTCACCTTTTCTGTCCAATTAAAAAAAATCTCTCAAATATAAACTGAGTATAACATTACCATTCTGTAATTTACAAAGTATAAAATGCACCTAATATCCAGTCCATCATAGTTGTCAATTAAATAAAGCACTCTCTTATATATCCTAACATAAAATGCCTTATAATTCTATATCTGTTGTGCCCTGGTTTTGTATGTATATTATCTGAAAACTATCCTCTCAAATCTGTACCATCTTTCTCAATGCTAAAGAGTGTGGGTTAGCTATGGGACTATGACTAGATAAGGCCCCTTGGGGTGGTGGGAGGCAGACAGAATATAGGAAGCCAGAGACTGTTGGTTTGAGTGGATCTGCCACTCGAGGATATAACATAGATTAGTTTACAAAATTAGGATGCTAGCTTCTGTGTGCAGCTATTATGTTACCTGTTGATTCTAAACTAAGATTGTTTTCCTTCACACAGTAACTCGACTGGCTTCCAGAGAAAGGTAAGGTGGCAGAGCATGGGTGTCCAAGAGTGCACCCCAGCCAGCCACATGAATCTGGAAGCACAGGGCATGTGTGGCATCAGCCAGCTGTGGGAATTTAGTGAGCCAGGTGGAGAGAGCAACTTCAGAACTCAAGAGAGGAAGAGATAGTCTGGGTGAGATAGGCCCTGGCTAAAAGGAATAATGCTCTGTTGGTCTGTCTGTCAGGCTGAAAACAAACTGAGCCCATTGACAGGTGCCTAGCCACCACTAGGTAGCGTGGGTTGCTTTTGTTTTAAAAATTTTAAAAATATTTTACACAGCACCCTGTCTGCACTGTTCCTTTATTAGACACTTAACCTCATTGGTTATCTTGATCAAAACATATATGCATAAAGTTTAAAAGATATTGTTCATATATAAGAGACAATATACAACATCTTTCTTTTGTGTATTAACTATCTCACTGAGGATGACTGTTTCTTGCTTGGTTAATTAATCTGAAACTTTCTTAACTTAATTTTTCATAATATGTGAATAACATTGTGTAAATATACCAGAGTTTCATTATTTATTCATCAGGTTATAGATACCTAGGTTGTTCCTAATTTTTGGTTATTCAGAATAGAACATTAATGAACATGGTTGATCAAGTGACTCTGTAACAGGAGTAGAGTCCTTTGGGTAGATTCTCAGGAATGGAATAGACGAATATTGTAGTAAATGGATTTTTAATATTTTTGAGGATCATCCACACTGATTTCCATGGCTGTGCCAGTTTGCACCCCTGTGAGTCAAGAATAATATCCACCTTCTCCTGTGTCCTCATCATCATGAGATATATTTTTCTTTTAATCTTCACCATTCTGACTTTGGTAAGATAAAATTACAAAGAAGTTTAAATTTGCAATTTCTCCATGGGTAAGTTCCCCATGTTGAGCTTCCTTTCAACTGTTTCTCAGCAATTTGTGCTTCATCTTTTGAGAATTCTTTATTAGTATTACTCATTTTTAATTGGATTATTTGTCTTATTGGTGTTTACATTTTTAGGTCTTTATATTGTCTAGAGATACAAACCCTTCATTAGATGTATAATTGATAAAGAATCTTTCTATTATGTAGTCTGATGTTTTGCTTGAATGATGGTGCCCTTTGCTGTACAGAAGCTTTTTAGCTTTAGTGGTTGAGATAATTAGTAATTGTTGGTCATAACACCTGTGGTATCAGTATACTCTTCACAAAATCCTTTCTTGTACCAATAAGTTCATGCCTATTCTCCACTTTCTCTTCTGTCAAATTCAGCATATCTTTCCTTATATACTTCATTTAAGTTGGGCTGGGATTTTTACGGAGTGATATACAACTTTACATGTAGCTATCCAGTAAGAACAGCATCATCTTTTGAAGATGCTGCCTTTTCTCTTGTGTTTAATTTTAGTTTTGTTTATTTTATGAGTTTGAGCATATCACTGGAATATTTCTAGATCCTATCATCTGATTAATCTTATATCCTTCCTATCATAGCACCATTTGCTGATTAGGCTATATTCTGGTGCTATTCATTTCCCTGTCTAAAGTATGTCATAGATTATATGTTCTTAAAGATAACTTTATTCTTGCCTGTTGCTTCTTTTGCCTTGGATGATTCTAAACACCAGTATACATAATGTATATGCTATTTTTTGTTGCATTATACTGTAGTGTCCTATTCATTGAGTGATGGTCATCAGACAAATCTTTAAATTTATCTAATCTCACTCTATATAACCATAGCCACATTTTCCACGCTGCAGTTATATGTTAGAAAAATCTCAAAATGTCATATTCACATTTTTAGAGATCAATTGCATTTCTAATTCAGTCATTAGTGAAGTGTTTCTAGAAACTAATGTCAAGATTAAAATTTTTATAAGTATAGAATCTTAGAATAAATTACATGTTTTCACCCTTTCCTTTAGTGCCCATTCCTTAATTTGTTGATTTTTTAATTATGTCTAGAGATGTATGTCTCGTATAGGGGTTTCTATTGCCATGAAATACCATCAGAAAAGCAACTTGGGGGGAGGAAAGGGTTTATTTGGCTTATTCTTTCATATTAATGTTCATCATTGGGTGAAGTCAGGATGGGAATTCAAACATGGCAGGAACCTGGAGGCAGGAGTTGATTAGAGGCCATGAAGGAGTAGTGCTTACTGGCTTGCTTCCCTCAGCTTGCTCAGCCTGCTTTCTTATTGAACCCAGGACTACCAGCCCAGGGATGACCCTATCCACAATAGGATGAGTCCTTCCATATTAATCAATAAAAAAAATGTTTGAAAATAGAAAATAGGCCACATTCGGGCAGCTAATGAGCGAGTCGCTTTCTGTGCGCTGCGGCGGCAGCTAGGTCTTCCTGCTCCCGCCGAGCTGCTGGATGCCCCGACGGTAGCCATCTGCGTTACAGTCAGACCGGCGCCCCCGCCTCCCGATGCCCCCCCCCCCAAGAAACAGGCTCAGGCTGGGGGCAGCAAGAAGGCGGAGCAGAAGAAGAAGGAGAAGATCATTGAGGACAAAACTTTTGGACTAAAGAATAAGAAAGGAGCAAAGCAACAGAAATTTATTAAAGCTGTCACTCATCAAGTGAAATTTGGTCAACAGAATCCACGTCAGGTAGCACAAAGTGAAGCTGAAAAGAAATTGAAGAAAGATGACAAGAAGAAAGAACTACAAGAACTAAATGAGTTGTTCAAACTAGTAGTTGCTGCACAAAAAATAAGCAAAGGTGCAGATCCTAAATCTGTGGTGTGTGCATTCTTTAAACAGGGACAGTGTACTAAAGGAGATAAATGTAAGTTCTCTCATGACCTCACTTTGGTGAAAAACGAAGTGTTTACATTGATGCAAGAGATGAAGAACTTGGAAAAGATACTATGGATAATTGGGATGAGAAAAAGCTGGAAGAAGTAGTAAACAAGAAGCACGGTGAGGCAGAAAAGAAAAAACCAAAAACTCAAATAGTGTGCAGACATTTTCTTGAAGCTATTGAAAATAACAAGTATGGCTGGCTTTGGGTGTGTCCTGGAGGTGGGGACAATTGCATGTATCGCCATGCTCTTCCACCTGGATTTGTGCTAAAGAAAGACAAAAAGAAAGAAGAAAAAGAAGAGGAAATCTCATTAGAAGATCTAATTGAAAGAGAGCGTTCTGCCCTAGGTCCAAATGTTACCAAAATCACTCTAGAATCTTTTCTGGTATGGAAGAAAAGGAAAAGACAAGAAAAGATTGATAAACTTGAACAGGATATGGAGAGGCGGAAAGCCGACTTCAAAGCAGGGAAAGCATTGGTGATCAGTGGTCGCGAGGTATTTGAATTTCGACCTTAGCTGGTAAATGATGATGACAAGGAAGCAGACGATACCCATTACATTCAGGGAACAGGTGGTGATGAGGTTGATGATTCTATGGGTGTAAATGACACAGATATAAGCCTGTATATCCCAAGAGATGTGGAAGAGACGGGTATCACTGTGGCCAGTCTTGAAAGATTCAGCAGGTATACATCAGATAAAGATGAGAACAAATTAAGTGAAGCTTCTGGAGGTCTGGCTGAAAATGGTGAAAGGAGTGATTTGGACGAAGACAGCGGAGGGGGAGGACAGGAAAATGGATCCATCGATGCTGTTCCTGTTGATGAAAACCTGTTCACTGGTGAAGATCTGGATGAACTAGAAGAAGAATTGAACACTCTTGATTTAGAGGAATGATAACAAGGAGGAAAATTAGGTCGGCTCAATATGATCAACATGAACTGAGATTGACTACATTAATTGTTTGACTACCTAGAATCAACAGGATGTTTATTTCTCCATGATGATTCTGGAGGGATTCTGTCCTCCACAAAAGGAATACTATCCCTGCGTCTTCTCTTCTGACTTTGACTATATCTCATAGTAAGTTCAGAGTAGTTGGTGATAAATTAAAAATGGTCATTACAGAAGATGATTGTTGTTATAACTGTCCACTCATGTAGGAAGTGTAACCACTTTTCTAGCTTTTGGTTTTCATTGGGCATGTGTAATTTCCAGGAACAAATCACATTTTAAATACTTGCGTTTGATGCAGTTTTTAATGAGTGGTTTCCTTTCCTTTGTATTTATATGTTTTAGAGACTGTCTGAAAGGTGAGCACTGTACTTGATAAAGGAAACTGCATATGCAGGTTCAGTATTGTACATCTGTGGACAATTAGGTGGACACTGAGAATGGGACTTGTCAACCCGACAGGGTCAGCTGCAGTGCCCTATATTAAAGCTGTTTGAAGTTCTCCCCTTTTTTGCCAATAAAGTTGTAAATAAAACCAAAAAAAAAAAAAAAAAGAAGAAAGAAAATGTTCTATAGGCTTGGTCCAGCCCAATATTCTGGAGCCATTTTTCAACTGTGGGTCCTTCCACTCAGCCTGTGCCAAGTTGACACAAAATTAAGTAGGATATATACAAAGAACAAAATATATGAGCCATTTATTATTTCATTTCTTTAGTGCATAGATCTGGCTTTGGAGGAGTCATTCTTGAAAATATGGATTGCAGGCAGATTCAGGATCTTTTATTTTCAGTATTTTGAAGCATCCCTCTTGATAATAAGGCCACTCAGCCATTGTAGCTGTTGGTTTACTTATCTCTGGAGGAAAAAAAAAACTTAGAATGCCAGTTTCCATAAGAGATGCCCTTTGTATGTTTTGCAATAGATTCTTGAAAATGGTCTTTATGGAACAGTGCAAGATTTATTATGTAACCTAACTTTACACTGATCCACAATGGCTTAAAGAAAACCTAATCCTCCTCAATCCATTTAATCATGACACATGGGTTATCTTTAAAATGATATTAAGCTACTGTACCATAGATAATCATATGATTATAAGAAAACCCAAATAGTTGTGATACGATCATCTCTATAAATTCCAGGAGAATTTCCAGAGTTACTAAGGGAAATAGAGTCATAATTCTAGAGGCTGAGTTGGAGGAAACTACAGGCATAAAATCTATACCATTTGTACATATATAGAAGTATACAGCTTTAATCACAGAGTTGGAGAAATGGAGTTAGGATGATTTCTGTGATTTTGAAGCTATTCTTCATCTATATAGCAAGTTCCAGGCTAGCCAGGGATAAATAGTGAGACCTTGTGTGAAAAATCATTATTAGGTGCTACCAATTTCTTAAGCTTTGTCTTAAGCACAGTATATATCTCATTTTACCTTGCTCTCATAGGAGTTCCACACAAGTGACATTATCCCCATACTACAAATACATATCTAAACTTCCCAGAAAGGAGGTAATTTACCTCAAATAGCATGAGCTGTTGATTTGGAATTTGTATCAACTTGTAGATATAACCCAGTTTTGACTTTGGATGAAGATGAAAATGTTATGAAGAGACATTAAAGAAGCATAATCCAGTAGCACTGATTTAAAAATTCATGCTACTCTTTAATGAAGTCAGGGACAAATACTTTCTAATACTTTTAAGACTTGTGTTTTACTTTTAACTCTCTATATTTGGAAGTGTGTCCATGTGTGGGAGGGGGGTCGAGGGTATTTGTATATCAATGAAGTTGCCTGAGGAGGCCAGAAGAATAGGATTTTAGGGCTGTTAGCTGTCTGACATGAGTTCTGACAGCCAAATTTGTTTTCTCTGCAAAAGAAGTGCATACATGCTTTTAAACTCTGAAATATCTCTTCATCCCAATTTTCTAATTCTCAAACCTTCTTTACTTTCACTATGAAAATCCTGTCTGGTTCTGGCCTACAGAGGACACAAATAAAGGAATAATTAAAGACTCTCAGACTATTTCAAATATTTCTTCCTCTTCCAAGATAGAAGGAACTAAAGGTTTATACCTGACTTAATTTCCCTTAATTATCCATGGTTTTAGGATTAAATTAATCCCAAATATAGACTTAGGAGTCATGCAGAATATTCACTTTTGTAGATTTCAGCAGAAATCTACAAATTCCTGCCATTTTCACCTTTTCCTTTCTTTTTAACTTTGTTCTAGGACAGAGTTTAAATTCTATTGCAAATTCCTATAGACACTTTGTGATATGATCAATGTTTTTCATAAGAAAGGCCCAAATTTTATTGCAGGAATCTGAGAATAATGCACTGACCTATCTTCAGCAAACAAGGAGAATCATCATTAGAATATTGTTGGAAGAGCAGAACTTCTCAGATAGCTGTGCTCCTATTTTTAAAGTTGAAATTATTAGAATGCTTTTGTTCCATTTCCATATTTTCACCTTCCCACTCCTTTGGCATCTTAATTCATTAAGATGTAGAGGAATTCTTTACCTCCTGCTTTCAAAGATTTTTCTTCTTCCCTCACCTACTATACAATTGTATTCTCAAACAGTCCTAATCTTTCAACCCAGACTTCTCCATTTTAAAGTTTCAACTACCTGCGAGCTTTTTTCTCTTTCCTTCATGCTTATGCCCTGACTACCAAACTGAGAACTTTTCCACTGGTCATTGTGAGTTGCTTCTGACCTCCTTCAGCAGATTGGCTTAAGGCTAGGTAAAAGCAGCATGAGAAAAGAGCAGAGATAATAAAGACTAGAAGAAAGAAAATTTTAAGACAGGTGCAATTAAAGTAGTAGAACAAAAAAAAATGCAAATCAGAGAAAAAAATGTACCGGCAAAATGAGAGAGGAAAGAAAAGTAAAACAGGCTTTATTGGATGTTTTTGACAGTGGTAAGGTACAGTAGAACAGTGTGTCCCTGGCAAAGCTGAAACACTGGGCTCTGGCCAAATAGTTCCATCCTAGTGACCTTTAGATAGCTAACCATGTCTATTCAGCACAGACACATGAGTAAATAAATAAATAAAATTTAAAGACATGTGTGCACACAAGCATGCACAGCACAGCATAGCACACACACCTCCCCCCCACAGACACACACATTCACATGCCTATGTGCACACAAACACAGACAGACACACAGACACAGACACACACACACTCACCAACATCACACTAAGAAAATCAATCGAGTAACGGAGAGCTGATCAAAGGCCCCCTAGTCCTCACCATATTCTGTGATTAGATTGTTGTTTCAACCTGCAGCTCCCTACTTCCTTGAGCTCATTTCCAGCAGGGAGGGGGAGGCCAAAATGATGATGCAGGCTGATAACTTCTGAAATGTCCCTTCTTTTGGCACAAGCAAGGCTTGATGAAACAGAAGCAAACTAGCAAGCCTAGTGAGGACATGGCCTTAGGAAATGGAAGAGTACTCTAGAGAGCCAAGAACTGTTTGGCTACAGAGAGGCTCAGCTTTCCCAAATAATAGTAGGGCACTTGAAAGTGAGAGAAGCAACCTCATGTTCATATAGTTTTCTCTACGTGTCTTTAGACTGTCTAATGAATACATACATTTGCCACTAATTTTTCCTGGCAATCATTTGTTAACCAAACCCAATATCTTTGATCTTTATTTGTTTATTTCAAGCTCTCACCTAATGTACATTACCCAGTGGTTATACTTTTTCTGTCCATATGTCTGAGAAAAGATAATTATTTTCTACAGAATAGATATAGACTCCTCACTCTTTTCAGGAGGCATAGGGAACACTCTACTATGGTGACACAAACTTTCTTGAAAGGAATTGCAACACAGAACCATAAAGTGTTTGAAATATTTAAGGGAATTGATCTTGCACAATATGCCATTTTGTCAGCCAATTTTAAGGATGTCAGATAGTGTCAAGGCAAGAACAGAGCCTCAAATCAATCCTGTAAGCTACTTATGGATGAGTCCAGACTCAATACTCCCAAGACAAAGTAAGATTCAGGATTAGTTGTTCTCTTGTTCATTCCAAGTTAAAGGAGGTTCAGTGACTGGCCGAAACTGGTATCTATCTCAAGGGGGAAGCTCCAGGGCCTGACACTATTACTGATGCTATGGTGTGTTTGCAGACAAGAGCCTAGCATGGCTGCACTCTGAGAGTCCCAACAAGCAACTAAAAGAGTCAGATGTAGATACTTGCACCCCACCAATGGACAGAAGCCAGGGAATCCTTTTCTATAATTAGGGGAAAGTTGGAAGAAACTGTGGAGGGTGACCCCATAGTAAGACTAGTAGTTTCAACAAACCTGGACCCCTGAGATTTCTCAGACACTAAGCTACCAACCAGGCAGCATACACTAGCCGGTGAAAGGCCCAACACATATACAGCAGAGAACTGCTTGGTCTGGCCTCAGTGGGAGAAGATTTGCTAACCCTTGAGAGACTTGAGGCCCCAGGGAGTGGAAAGGCATGGCAGGGGTGGTTTGGAGTGGGGGTGGGGACATCTTCTTGAAGACAAGAAGAGGAAAAATGGGAGGTAGAACTGCGGGAGGGCAGACCAGGATGGGGTAAAGAGTGAACTGTATAAAAAATAAAAGTAATAAAAAGGGTCATAACTATGCATTCTATTTTATATTTTCCCTAAATGAAGACCTCGTGGCTCACTTGAGATATTTGACTCCTCTTTGTAGCAGTACAAACAATTAGGAATGATCTGGAGATGTATTTACTTTGTGACTTTCCAAAGGGCATTGTTCTAGAGTGTCCTCTCTCATCTTATACTAGCCACAACACATTATGAGCAGTGGAGAGTTTTGAAGATGTAGATGGACTTCTTTAACAATATTTTATATCACATCCCAGTGACTTTTTCTACTTTTGCATATTACCATAAGGCAAAATTCTTTCCCCTCAATTATGTCATCCAAAAACCCTAAAACAGGGATAAAACAGATTGAGACATAATATTTTTGTTTTTTTCATAATAGTAGTATACTGATATTTGTTCCATGGGAAATGATGCCATCAAAAGATGTTTTTAAAAAATACATCTAAGCTTTAATATGGCTGTGTTATTTGTTTCCACATTACAATGTGAGCCTTTATTTGTCTAAAAAATTGAAACAACGAAATGTACGAAGGAACACTTTTACAACATATTTGTCTAAAAAACTGAAACAACAAAATGTATGAAGGAACATTTGTATGAAGGAAAAAGAAAATGATTAGGAAGGACAAAGGAGACATAGAGGGAGAGAGGGGAAAAGAGGAAGAAAGAGGAGATAAAATGATTATTTTCAGTCTAGAATATCAATCATAACATACGAAGACCATAACCACTCTTAGGTTTTCCATTGAAGTTCTCCTTTGAAACCTAGAAAGGGCAATAAATCTCACTGCTGATGTCCCTACTAGTTATTCTCTTCCCTTTCCATTATTCTTCTCAGGAAACTAGCCCTTACTTTAATAATTCTCACTATGTATCAGAAAATCCTTATGTGGTGAGCACATTTCAAACAGCTTGATGACCATTTTCAATTAGTTTCCCCTTGATCAACTCCAGATGAACTATTCCTTTATGGGAATTACTATCTTATGGTTGTTATTTCTATAGATTTACTTTACATTATGTCTAATTTTCCAGTACTCCTTTTAAATCTTCCTTCATGACAGCTTCAGACTCATTCTCAATTCTGCATGTGTCATGTTTCTTTCTTTAATTTATTCTTTATATTCTTTGCTTAGGTTTTTATTTTCATTTTTAAACATTAAATTCACTTTATTCTCATTTTTAACTGTATTTTGTTCTATGTACCAAAAAGTACCATTTGAAAATATTGTCTTAAGACATATTATTTCCTGAAATGATTTATTAAATGACTTCACAACTGTCAAAATGAATAGTAAACAGTGGAATTCAATGACTATCATGATTTAGCCCAAGACATCTTTATAAAAACAAACAAAACAAAACAATAAAAAAAAACCCTGATCATTTCCATTAGAAAAAGTATAACATACTGGAGAAGCCTAGAAGAAAGGTGCCTAAATCAACTACTTGCAGGAAAAAAGTGTCATCAGAAAATGACAAATCTTACTTAGGATAAACTGAGATATAGAGGTTAGAGATATATTTTAACTGAAACAGAATTATTCCAGTTTCCCTCTCCCTTTCCTTCCTCTATGCCTTGCCCACTACCCAGCTATTCTCCCACAAACTCCTCTCATGTTCTTGCCTTCTCAAGTTGATAGTCTCATTTTATTTGATTATTATTATTATATGTGTATATATGTATTATATGTGTATGCATAATTTAATAAGTAGAATTTGCTGAGTCTTTTTTTGTTGGTGGTGTGTATATGGTTTCAAGGCTTGTCATTTTGTATTGGACAATTAATAATGAGGCTCTCTCATGGGAAATGCTAATTTTCTTTCTCCTAGCAGTCATTAGTTGTCTGTAGTTCAATTTTTAGGGATGGGAAGGCCACAGAATGTTCCCACTTAGGTTTTTGAAATAGAATACTGTTGACTTATGTATTCAATTACTATTAATCAAGTATCTGAATTTATGTTAGGTTCAGTACTGGTATTAGTTATACCTCAGTAAACAAGGAATTGGAAGTTTCTCTCTTAGGAAACATATATTCCAAGACATGTATATTTCTAGTCATTATAGATAAAACTAAGAAAGATGATAAAGGCCTTAAGATGATTAAATATGATATTTTATAAAAAGAATTGTGATAACATTTGAATAGCGTTGTTGAGAAAGAGAAATTCAGTCAAAGATAGTAGCAAGTCCAAAGATCTTGAGTTGAGAATGTTTCTTACATGATAAGGGTAACAGCAAGAAAGAAAGAGTAATGGCTGGAGGAAAGAGATAGAGGATTTTTTTTAGCTAACACTGTGGGTTTGGAACATTGAAAAGTGGACAGAGGATAGGGAGGAGAATCAAAATTCAGAGAGAGTAAATGTAAAGGAAGAGTGGTCAGGGAAGGGAGAAAGAGAGAAGGAGAGAGAGAAGAAAGAGGGAGAGAAAGAGGCAGAGGAGAGTGAGAGGGAAAGGGAGAGACACGACAGAGACAGAGAGACAGGGAGATAGAGAAAGAGAATGGATGAATGGATTGTGGACAGAATTTCAAGTACATAAATATTCTGAAGCATAGTTTATGTGTAAGAAACAACGAGAAGTAAGACTGAAATGAAATGGAGGCTTCAGCTTAAACTAGCCCACCAATCATCTAAAAAGTCTTCTCTTTCATTGTACCATAAGCATGATAAGGGATCGCTGAAGAATTTTAAGCCAGAAAGGAACATGATTCAATTTGCACTTCAGAAAAGTCACCATTAGTAACAGTGAAGAGAGTAGAATGAAATGTAATAATCAGTTAGGATGCCATTGTATAAACCCTGTAACGGTTAAGTTTCCAAGTGAAGGAATGTCCTCAAGACAATAAGTAGGTAGATCAGGCTTGATTTAGGTGAAAGAGTGTGTTTGAGACAGTTGGCAGGTAGATCAGGCTAGATTTAATCTTCTGCTTGGTGTAATGAATTAATGACAGGGAATAAGCAGTGATGACTTACAGATTACAGAAGAGAAATTGCACAATATGTTGCTGCTTAATAGTCTATCGGTGTTGATATTTTCTTCTAAAAGTGACTGGTGGAAATCTATGCTTTCGGTAGGAATTATAATCTTCTATTATATTTAACACTGTGAACTTATCTCATTGAAAGGGTATTAAGTTTTGAAATCTTATTTTTCCTGGGACAACAAGGAATACTCAATATTATAAGAGAAGTTTAATATATATTATGATATTTTTGGTACATCATTATCATATATTCCCATATTACAGAAGGAGAATGAAAAATACACACATTTACTTCAATGTCAAAGTAGTAGACTCTAAGAGATAAAATATTTCTTATTCAAAACAGTAATAACTTATTGCTTCATCTTTGTAATTTGTCATGCAGTTTTAGAGCTTTCAACTTTCAGACTTTAAAGAGTAGTTACATTAGAACTCATGTATAATCATTTGTGAAGCAATAAACAGTGAATTATATTCTTACAGCTGATAGGTACTTAGATCATCTGAATCACAGGATACAGTTTGCTTTCTTATCTCCAGCAGTCTTTTTATTTGCTTTGTCATGGGGGTATAATATAAAGATGCATCATGTAAGATGATTAATGTAGCATCACTTAACTTCAATATCTTTATTTTTAATTGGAATTAACATTTTTACTGTACTAGCAAGCTAAGCTACTGTTTCAACTTACACACAGTATACCCACTTCAAGTAAGTTTTCATTTAGAACAACTGCACACAAAAGAGGTCTGTCTTTTATAATCATTTATTATTTCTCTATCTGAGTAGGAGTGGATAGATAAAATATTCAGACTATGAAGTCTGATTTCTTGCATGAGACTGAATTCTTGCTTTAATACCTAGTTTTATGTGTGAAAAAATAGAGATTGGTCTAACTAGGGAGCAATGAAGAGATCCATTTGGTTGAAGCATTGTAAACACACTTACAAGAGAAGAGTACCTGAATCAAGCTTCTTCTGAAGGCCAGCCAAAAGGCCTTGGACTTTATTCAGAATACCAAACCCTGTGTTGCAACCCACTGACGTGTCAAAAGTAATCTGTTACCCATAAGAGTTAAAGTACCAATGCTTGCAAATGATTTACCTGGAAAGAAAATTGAATAAAGTAGACTCAAGGTTATCCTATAATAAAATCCTCTTTACTACCTTGTTTTTCAATGTCCATTTTTGAATAGAAGATAATGCTGTGGTATAGTTGTAAGCTACTTACTAAGATTTAAATAAAACCTTCACAGTTTTTACTAATTCATTCTATAATGGGTGATCACAATGATAAATCCTTGGATGATATAAGACTTGTAAGGTATAATTTTGCTGTCACCTACATACTTTTTTTCCTTGTTAAACCCTACACTTAGGTGTCTTCCTTATTGGGAAGAAAACAGGCATAGATAAAAGCATGCCTATTGTCTTACTATATGGTCATTGAGACTTTGATAAGAATAAACACAATTGTATCTGTTGATATCACATGATTGCTCATACATGTTATAAGTGTTCAATAAAATATGCAGTAATTAGTATTAAAATTACAAAAGTTATCTTTTAACCATCAGGGTTATTTAACTGCTGTATAATGTAATTGCAAAATAATTGCTTTGCTGAAGGAAGTGTCCAGTCATGGTTGACTTTATCAACGATTTTTAACAAGTTAAAGAGACAATTCTTTTCAAATCCTGAGAAGATGCAAATAAACTAGCAAGTTTCTTTCACCAAATTTGTTTCTAATTAAGCAAATGAAATCATCACTGAAATCATTTTAAAAAATTAATTTTTTAGGTGAATTTCTTTTGATGTCATCTGAAAATCTAACTCAAATGTTTGGTTTTATTAATCAGACTTTTAAATGTTCCTATTGATAATAGACAAAATACTACCCTATTGATAATAGACAAAATACTACATTGACTTGTTTTTTATTTCCCTGTAAAAAATTTCGTTATATGCTAAAATTTGTGTATTTTGTTTAAATTGAGACTGTAGAGAAATTGCAGTTATGTATAGGTGACCAACTATGGTTATGAAGATTGCTCTAATGAACTGGAAGTCATTGGTGATTTGTGTGTGTCTTTCTCTTGATTGGTTATAGTTGCCTCAATATATTTATAACTCTTTAAGGCTATCAATTAAAGGTATTATTTCCTTGATTACTTTCCCAGTTCATTGTCATTTGTATACAAGTATGCTACAGAATTTTGCATTTTAATTTTGTATCCTGCTAT
>JADRCC010115306.1:0-10690 GCA_019843855.1 Hylomyscus alleni
GTGTGTGTGTGTGTGTGTGTGTGTTCACACTTATGTAAAGGTCAAAGGTTAATGTTAAAAAACAACAAAGAAAATAGTTTATTATTGGTGTGTGTGTGTGTGTGTGTGTGTGTATGTGTGTGTGTAGAATGTACCTGTGTGAGAATAGGCATATTTGTGCCACAATGCACACGAGGAGGCCAGATGACAACTTTCCACCCACAGTGGGTACCAGGGACTGAGTAGAGTTTGCCAGACTTTTACAGCAAGCACTTTTTTTACTCACTTGCCAATGCTCCATTTTTTTTTTAATTAAAACAATGTGTTATGAGCATGAGTATTTTTCCTGTGTGCGGTGTGTGTACCGTATTCATGCAATGTCTAAGGATGCCAGAATGTGATGGATAGTGTAAGCTGCCATAAAGGCTCCGGGAATCAAATCCCTGCCTTCAGGAAGAGCACACAGTGCTCTAACCTGCTGAAGCCCTCTCGAGCCTCTCACCTTATTTCATTTGAGGCAGATTGTCTCACTGACCCCGGACCTCACCACTATGTCAGGACTCCGCACCCAGCCACGGAGCTTCAGAGAGTCTCTAGGACTCAGATCACAGGTGTGTGAGGACACTCCCTGTTTTTATAGGAGTGCTGAGAACCAAAACCCTGGACCTTCTGCTTTCCTGACAAGGACTTTACCAACTGAGTGAACCCTACGTTTGTTCTTTCTTTCTTTCTTTTTTTTTGTTATTGTTGTTGTTGTTTTGTTTTGTTTTGTTTTGTTTTGTTTTGTTTTTGTTTTTTGAGACAGGGTTTCTCTGTGTAGCCCTGGCCTGGAACTCACTCTGTAGACCAGGCTGGCCTCGAACTCAGAAATCCACCTGCCTCTGCCTCCCAAGTGCTGGGATTAAAGGCGTATGCCACCACTGCCTGGCGTTCTTTCTTTTACCAAGAGAAACGATGCTTGGGAAGGAGAGATGGCTTAAGAGTGTACTACTGCATGGCCTGGTGTGGTGGCACATGCCTTTCGTCACAGCGCTAGGGAAGCACAACTGGATCTGGGAGTTCTAAGGCCAGTCAGGGCTGCACAGTGAGAACCCGTCTGGAAAGGCATGTGGGCGTTGTTCTTCTGGAGAACTGGAGCTCAGTTCTCATCCCCACACAGGAGGCTCACAATTTCCTGTAAGCTCCAGAGGATCCAATGCCTCTGTGGACGGACATCGGCACTCGTGTACGCAGACTCCACATGCACATACATAGGGATCTGTAGATCTGGGAGGTACCTTTTCATTCTTGAGGCAAGAAAAGGGCCGTCAAAGCCCTCAGCTCCCTGAGCACAGGATAGGAAAGGCAGGAAACACTTTCTCAGAGGAAAAACAGATGGCTTTGTTTTTAGTTTTAAATGTAACATATAAACATGGCATACATGGCATAAAATACTCATAGACAGTATTTTAATACAGTTACATATTAAAATGCTAACATTTCCTCTCCCAGGGATAACCTGTCCCCTGTACTCTATGTGTGGGGTCTCCTGTGGGTCTCCAAATTGTCCCCAACAGGCCTTGATGCCTTTTTCCTTGTACGGGGGCTGGGAGGGGGGAGCTCCCCTTTCCTATGCTGTTTTTTTTTTTTTTTTTTGATAAGTATAACAACACTCCTACAGTAAGGTGTGCATGCTTGCCCTAGCCTCCCACTGCTAGAATTACAGGGTGCGTCACCAGGCCTGCTTTATGCTGTGATCTGAGAGCCCATGGCTTCATGCGTGCTAGGCACACAATGCACTAAGGTCTTCCCCGAGTCCCAAAGATGTTTTATACAGGAAATCCACTTGGACCATGTGAAGGAAGGGTTATTCCTGTTAAGCTCTTGGCTTGTGGGAGATGGATGCCTCCTCTATACCTTGTCGTGTTTTAATGATGCACATGTTATATTTTAAATTAAAACATTAATTGTGGCAAAATAAATCTAATCATTATCTGGCCTTAACCACTGGGAGTGTAGTTTAGTTGTGAAGCACGTTCACCCTGTGGTACTCCAGGGTTTCTTTGATTTTGCAAGTCTGGAACTCTGCGTCTGTCCTTCACCCAACCTCTCCCTCCTGACCTCCTCACCACTCTCAGCTCCTTTTTTATTTTGTTTTGTTGTCTTGAAACAGGGTCTCACTCTACAGTCTCGGCTGGCCCAAGAGCTAACTATGTAGACCAGGCTGCCCTCGAAACTCACAGAGATCCACCTGTCTCAGGCTCCTGAGTTCAGGGATTCAGGTGTGGTCACCATGCTTGCCCCACATGCCTCAGTGCACTTGTAGGGGCCAGAGAACAACTTCAGGAGTCTGTTCCTCCTTCCACCAGACACAGGTCCCAGGAGGAAAATCGGGTTGCCAGGCTTGCGTGGTAAGCCCCTTTACCTGCTACACCATGTTGCGAGACCCACCGTCTCTTCTCTGTGTGTCTGAATTTCACTCCTTTGGATGCTGTGGGCTTAGTTGAATCATACAGAATTTGCTGTTTTGAACTTAGCTTATTTCACTTAGCAGGCTAAATGGATATCCTCGGGCACATTTATGTTATAGCATATGTCACAATTTCTTTTCTGAACCTGTGTTATACCCCCCCACACTGCATGTCTGTCTCACAGTTTGCATGTATCAGTCCATCCATCAATGGATATTTCAGCTGTTGCTGCCTTGACTCACAGTAAGATATTGTTGTGAATATTGAGCTGCAAATATGTTTTTAAGAGCTTCCATTCAATGTGGGGAGCTTCTTGGAGGAGGTGGGATTGCTGCCCCTACAGCAATGGCCCCTACAGCAACAGCCCCTACAGCAACAGCCCCTACAGCAACTGCCCCTACAGCAACTGCCCCTACAGCAATGGCCCCTACAGCAACAGCCCCTACAGCAACTGCCCCTCTGTCTTTTGAAGAATTGCCTTTTCTACAGGTACTCCACCAGCAGTTCCCAGAGCTTCAATTTCTTCACGACTTTGAAGATTTTTTTTGCTTTTTGGTTTTTTTTGTTTTCGTTTTGGCTTGGTTTTGGTTTGGTTTTTTGGGTTTTTGTTTTTGTGTTTTTTTCCAGACAGGGTTTCTCTGCATAGCCCCAGCTGTCCTGGAACTCACTCTGTAGACCAGGCTGGCCTTGAACTCAGAAATTCACCTGCCATTGCCTCCCAAGTGCTGGGATTAAAGACATGCACCACCACTGCCCTGGACTTTGCCAGTTTTTATGCTTTGATTTGCATGTCCCTGGTGGTCAGTGCTGTCAGGCAGCTTCTCACAGACTCCTGACTACTGTATATATCTGGAGAAATGCCTACTCAAGTCATTACCTATCTTTAACTTAACCTCTTTGGTTGGTTTTTGTTGTTCAGTTCTAAGTACATGTTACACTTAAAATCAGAAAATGATTTCATGGGGCTGATGAGATGGCTTAGCAGTTAAGAGCACTGACTGCTCTTCCAAAGTTCCCGAGTTCAATTCCCGGCAACCACATGGTGGCTCACAACCATCTGGACACCCTCTTCTGGTGTGTCCGAAGACAGCTACAGTGTACTTACATATAACAATAAATAAATCTTAAAAAAAAAAAAAAGAAAAGAAAATGATTTTACAAAGAAAGGAGACAAAGCACAAAGAAAGCCAGTCATGGAGGGGGTCGTGGCTGAAAGCTTTAAAAGCTTTTAGCTCTAAAATAAAAAGTTCAGTCATTGGGATTTTTGAGCAATTGCT
The DNA here is from genome assembly GCA_019843855.1 of Hylomyscus alleni. Lineage (NCBI taxonomy): Eukaryota > Metazoa > Chordata > Mammalia > Rodentia > Muridae > Hylomyscus > Hylomyscus alleni. The sequence goes on from JADRCC010115306.1 coordinate 3,707, forward strand.
GTGTCTTTCAGTGTAGACTAGGCCCTCTATTAACAAAGCGCCCCCAGGAGTTAGCGATTCAAAGCCAGGAACTGCTCCCTTCAAGTCCAGCCTAGGGGAAGGATGGGAGTTTCAAGAGAACAAAAGGACTTTGAGTCATGTGATCATTCAGAGATTTCCTCTAACACTGGCACTCTCTATATGTGTCTTTTTGGGTATCCATGGAAGAGGGTAAAGGAAGGATTGCACGAGGGTAAATTTTGGGGGCTCAGTCACCCCCAACACCGGTCGATTATTGAAGAGACAGGTGCCTCCTCTTCTTGTGTTCTGAAGAAAGTGCATTGTCTTGGCCACAGCCCCTTAGGTCACTAAGCCATGCCATTCTTCTTCCCACGCAGAAGCACACTCTTCTTTTACCCTAAAGAGTCACCCAAAGTCCGACTCGGGCACTGCTTCTGGGATTCCTCATGGGGACCACGAATCAGCTCTACAGTCCAGCAAGCAGTACCACCACAGCGATATGTTACCTACCTTCCAGCTGTATACCCAACGTCTGGGCAGAGACCAGCACCTTCCCATCTGACAGGCCCTGGGATGGACTGTGCTCTGGGTGGTGTGGTAGAAATAGCTAGTGCTAGAAACAGAGCTCTGGCAGCCCCAACAAGCTGGGGTTGGCCTCCTGTCCTCGGTTCATCTTTTAAAGAGTCATGGAATCCCGGAAGTAGAGAAAGGAGATGTATCCAGTGTAGCCACAATGGGAAAGGATGGGTATAAGGCCAGTGATGCTCCAGGTGAGTCTTCAAAGTATTGACATGAAATTTCTTTTCTTTTCTTTTTTTTAAAAAAATATACTTTTTAAAAATATTTTCTTTATTTACATGTCATATGATTTCTCCTTTCCCAGTTTCACCTCCAAAAAACAAACAAATGAACAAACAAAAACAACAAGAACAAACCCCTGTTGCCTCCCCCACTCCCCATGCCTGCCACCCCACCTTCTCCCGCTTATCGGCCCTGTCATTCCCCTACACTGGGGCACAGAACCTTCACAGGGCCAAGGGCCTCTCCTCCCATTGATGACAGACTTTGCAATCCTCTACTATACACATGCTGCCTGAACAATCAGTCCCACCATGTATAGTCCTTGGTTGGTGGTTGAGTCCCTGGGAGCTCTGAGGGCATTGGTCAGTCCATATTGTTGTTCGTCCCAAGAGGCTGCAAACCCTTCAACTCCATTGGTTCTTTCTCTAAGTCCTTCATTGGGGATCCTGTACTGAATTCAATGGATGGCTGTGAGCCTCTACTTCTGTATTAGTCAGGTACTGTCAGAGTCTCTCAGGAGATAGCTATATCAGGCTGGAGTGCCCTTCCTTCAGTCTCTGCTCCATAGTTAGTCTCAGCAAGTCCTTGCGTGGGTATTTTGGTCCCCCTTTTAAGAAGGAATGAAATGTCCACATTTTGGTCTTCCTTCTTCTTGAGTTTCTTGTGGTTTGTGGACTGTACTTTGTGTATTCCAATCTTCTGGGCTAATAACCACTTATCAGAGAGTGCATACCATGTGTGTTCTTTTGTGATTGGGTTACCTCACTCAAGATGATATTCTTTTTTATTTTCTTTTATTTTTAATCTTTATTGAAAATAGATTCTCACATACAGTGCACCTTGACCACAGTTTGCCCTATTTCCATGCCTCCCATCTCCCACCGCCACCTCCCCTCTCCCCCAGACACACTCCCCCTCCATTTCCTCTTCAGAAGAAAGCGGGCCTCCAAGAGACCACAGCCAAATAAGACAAAACAAGCTACAGTAAGACAAGGCAAACACCCTCATATCCAGTCTGGACAAGGCAACCCAGCGAAAGGAAGAGTCCTGAGGGCAGAAAAAGACTCAGAGAAACACCTGCTCCCACTGTTACGAGTCCCATAGAAGCACCAAGCTAACAAGCAGCATCTAAGCAGAGGATCGGTGTGGACCCATGCATGTTTCTCCATGCTTGCAACTTCAGTATCAGTGAGCCTGTGTGACCCCGTGTGAGCCCGGCTTAGTTGACTCAGTGGGCCATGTTTTGGTGTTCTCCATTCCCTCTGACTTTTACCATCTTTCATCCCCCTCTTCTTGGGGGTTCCCTGATCTCCAAAGTAAGAGACCGGATAGAGATCCTCTACTTTAGACTCTCTCCACATAATGTCTGGCCACAGGTCTCTGCATCCTCCCGTCTGCTTCCAGAGAGAAGCCCCTCTGATGATGACTGGACAAGGCACCAATCTAGGGGTAGAGCGGAATATCATTAAGAATCTTTGGGGGCTGGAGAGATGGCTCAGTGGTTAAGAGCACTGACTGCTCTTCCAGAGGTCCTGAGTTCAAATCCCAGCAACCACATGGTGGCTCACAACCATCCATAATGAGATCTGACACCCTCTTCTGGTACATCTGAAGACAGCTACAGTGTACTTACATATAATAAATAAATAAATAATTTTTAAAAAAAAAGAATCTTTGTTTTGTTTTGTTTTGCTTTGCTTTCTTTTGTTTGTCTGTTGTGTTTGGTTCTACCCCAAGTCTCCGGGCTATCCAGGGGAGTGTAGGGCACGGGCTCCCTCTTCTGGATTGGACCTCAAGTTAAACCAAACATTGGTTGGCCATGCCCACAAGTTCTAGTTCCATCACATCTTGCAGGCGGGACAGATTGTAGGTCAAGGACTTTGTGACTGGGTTGGGAGTTTAGGTTTTCTCTTCCTGTAGCCTGCAGACTACCTTCTCGGGCCAAAGAGACTAGAAACTAGAGATAAAGGCTCTACCAACTTGGTCTCTCTATGTTCAATGAGCTGTAGATGTCCTTGGTAATGGGTCCTGCTATCAGTTTTCTGTCAGCGACTTTCTGTCCTAGCCTCGACCTCGGTTGTTTAGGGGGTGTCCCTGGGACACCCTTGGTCAACAACTCAAAAGAATGTAACCAAGTCCCATCACTGGAAGCCTTGCCTGGCTACAAGAGATGCCCAGTTCAGACTCCTTATCCTGAGTTACTAGAAGTCTTCTCTAGGGTCACCTTCATAGATTCAGGAATATTCCAATACACTAGGTTTCCACTACAGTGCTCCCTAGTGAACTCCAATTCCACCTGTCTCTCATATTATCTTCCTCTATCCCTTCCCCTTCTTCCCTCTCCTGTGCCCTCCCTCAACCCCATCCCACCCCTTGTCCACCTCCAAAAATGTTCTATCTCCCCTTTTCAGGGCGCTCCAGGCTTCTCCCTTAGAGCCCTACTCTTTACCTGGGTCTATGGGCTGTAGCTTGGTTATCATTTATTAGCAGTTAATATCTACTTATAGGCGCGTGCAGACCGTGTTTGTCTTTCTGGGTCTGGGTTTCCCCACTCAGGATGATGATTCTTTTTCTAGTTGCCTCCATTTGCCTGAACATTTCATGGTGTGAAATTTTAACCACTGTGTAATGTACCTGTTTTTCCCTTTTTCAGTTGAGGGACATCTAGGTTGTTTCCAGTTTCTGGCTATTATGAATAAAGCTGCTATGAACATAATTAAGCAAGTGCCATTGTGGTAAAATAGATTATTCTTTGGGTGTATGCCCAGGAGTGGTATAGCCGGATCTCAAGGTAGATCAAGTCCCAATTTTCTGAGGAACTGCCATATTGATCTCCATAGCGGCTGTATAAATTTGCACTCCCACTATTAATGAAGGAGTGTTTCCCTTGCCCCATTCTTGTTGGAACGAGCTGTCACTTCTGTTAATGATCTTACCCATTCCAGCAGTTGTAAGATGGAATCTCAAAGTACTTTTGATTTGCATTTCCCTGATGATTAAGGATGTTGAACATTTCTTTAAGTGCTTCGCAGCCATTTGTGATTCCTTTTTTGAGAATTCTGTTTAGATCTGTACCCCATTTCTAATTGGATTATTTGGTTTTTCGTTATCTAATTTCTTGATTTCTTTATGTATTTTGGATAGAAATCTGTCGGATGTAGAGTTGGTAAAAAGAATTTCCCATTCCGTGGGCTTCCATGTGGCCTTTGGACAGTGCTCTTTGCCCCTTCCGTGGGCTTCCATGTGGCCTTTGGACAGTGCTCTTTGCCTTGCAGGAGTTTTTGAGTTTCAGGGAGCCCCATTTATTAATTGTTGATCTTAGTGCCTGAGCTACTGGTATTCTGTTCAGGAACCTGTGCCAATATGTTGACTGATGGTCCCACTTTCTCTTCTGTCACATTCAGTGAATCTGGTTTTATGTTGAGGTCTTTGATCCACTTGACCTTGGGCTTTGTACGGGGTGATAAATATATATCTATCTGCATTCTCGTACATGCAGACATCCAGTCTAGCATCATTTGCTGAAAATGCTTTCTTTTTCCATTGTCTATTTCTGGCTCCTTTATCAGTATGTGGATTTACATTGATTTGATTCCATTGATCAATGTGTCTGTTTTTATGCCAATGTCATATAGTTTTTTATCACTATAGCTCTGTAATACAGCTTGAAGTCAGGGATGGTGACACCTCCAGAGGTTCTTTTATTGTTCACGATTATTTTGACTAACCTAGGTGTTTTTGTTTTTACATATTAAGTTGAGAATTGTCCTTCAAGGTCTGTAAAGAACTGTGTTGTAATTTTGGTGGGAATTACATTGAATCTGTAAATTACTTTTGGTAGGATGGCCATTTTAGTGTAATTCCTATGGATCCATGATCATGGGAGATCTTTCTATCTTCAATTTTTTTCTTCAAACTCTTGAACTTTTTAATCATACAAATCTTTCACTTGCTTGGTCAGAGTTACTCCAAGATATTTTATAGTATTTGAGGCTCCTTTAAAAGGTGGCTGTTTCCCTGTTTTGTTTTGTTTTTCTCAGCCCATTTATCACCTGTATACAGGAGAGCTGTTGATTTTTTTTCTTTTTAGTTAATCTTGTATCCAGCCACTTTGCCACAAGTGTTCATCAGCTGTAGGAGATCCCTAGTGGAATTTTGGGGGTTGCTTATGTATACTATCATATCATCAATAAATAGTGATCTTTTTTTTACTTCTTCCTTTCCAGTTTGTATTTACTTGATCTCCTTTAGTTGTCTTTCTCTAGTTAAAATTAGAATTATACTGAATAAATGGAGAGAAAGCAGACAACCTTGTCTCGTTCCTGATTTTAGTGGAATTGCTTTGACTTTCTCTCCATTTAATTTGATGTTGGCTATAGACTTGCTGTAAATTGTCGTTATTGTGTTTAGGTATGTGCCGTGTATTCCTAATCTCTCCAGTACTTCTACCTTGAAAGGGTGATAAATTTTGTCAAATGCTTTTTCAGCATCTAATGAGTTGATCATGTTTTTCTCTTTCTTTTCAGTTTTTTCATATGATGGATTACATTTCTGATTTTACTAATTTGGATATTCTCTCTGCTTTTTGGTTAGTTTGGATAAGGGTTTGTCTAGCTTGCTGATTTTCTAGAGGATCTGAGTTTGATTCCCAGAGCCTACATTAGGTGGTTCACAATCTCTTGTAATTCCAGCTCCAAGGGATCAGATGACCTCTTCTGGCCTCCACGGGCACTCAGACACACTCTCAAACATATAAATATGAATTTTTTTTAAAACAACTTTTCTATATGTAGATTCTATACTGCTTTACTTTTTCTGTTGAATATCATCTGCTCTCTCTGTAGTGAGATACCTTGGGCTATAGGAAACAGCTACCGGAGAGTGGTTATTTTCTTTTCTGTCTCTATCTCTCTGTCTCTGTGTGTGTGTGTGTGTGTCTGTCTGTCTTGCTTTTTGTTTGTTGGTTGATTTTGTTTGGTTTTAGAGACAGGGTTTCTCTGTGTAGCCCTGCCTGTCCTGGAACTTACTCTGTAGACCAGACTGACCTTGAACTCAGAAATTCGCCTGCCTCTGCCTTCCAAGTGCTGGGATTAAAGGTGTGCGCCACCACTGCCCAGCTAGGTTGTTTGTTTTTAAAGATCCTGTATACCACACTGACCTCCAACCCCTATGTGATTATGATCCTGAACTCCGGATCCTCCTAATCGGTGCTTCGGTTACAGGCCTGTGCCAAGCAGTTGTGGTGCTGGGGATCTAATCTAGGGTTCCAAGCATGCTAAGCAAGAGCTCTACCAGCTAAGCCAGTCTAGAAAGCCTTTTTCATCTGATCTTGCTGCCAAGGCTTAACATCAGCACCCACTTAAGATGCCTTCCTGAACTTCTGAGCCCTTGCCATTCAGCATTATTTTACACACACCTGTCCTTCTTTTTACATTCCGAGTTAGGGTGGAGGTCAGGGTCTTGCATGAGGTGGGCAAGTGTCCCTGCCACTGACAAGCCTGGACCCAATCAAAACTCATTTCAATCTCCTTTTTAGCATTTTAAATACTGAAGCAGGAGACTTCCCCAAGCTTGCTAAACCCACATTTCTTCAGCCTTTTCTTTCTATTTCCGCTTATAAACAGGTTCATCCCACCTAGCTTGCTCTTCTAACAGCTGATCAAATATTGCTATGATCTTTTTTTTTTTTTAATTCTGTCCTTTTTGACCATCCTGGCTCTACAGCTCAGCAGGTCTATTGTCTACCCCAGGGGTAATCACAGAAAACAATGTTACTAAGGTTTTGGTACCTCCATGCGGCGCGCAATGACGACGCTTCACTCGAGGAATTCTTCCAGCGTAGCTCTTTATTGTGTTACAGCTCTTCTAGGTGGCAGTGAAGATGAAAGACGAAAGACCCAGAGCCCCGAAAAACCCCTGCTTATATAGGGCTCCAGGCGGCGTGTGATTGGTTCACAAAAAGCACCTCATTTGCATAGGTGCACTGATTGGTCAAAGCCAAGCGCATGCGCAGTGATTGGTCAGAGCCAAACGCATGCGCAGTTGCCATTTTGCAACTGCGCATGCGCAGTCGCCATTTTGCGCATGCGCAGTTGTCATTTTGCGACTGCGCATGCGCAGTCGCCATTTTGCGCATGCGCAGTCGCCATTTTGCGCATGCGCAGTCGCTTGCGCAAAACTGTG
>JADRCC010115323.1:0-11485 GCA_019843855.1 Hylomyscus alleni
TTTTTTTTTTTTTGAGACAGGGTATCTCTGTATAGCCCTGGCTGTCCTGGAACTCACTCTGTAGACCAGGCTGGCCTCCAACTCAGAAATCCAACTGCCTCTGCCTCCCAAGTGCTGGGATTAAAGGCGTGCACCACCACCGCCCAAAATGCTTTATACAAATTATTTAATGGGCTTGCTGTGGTTCCCTTTTTTTACTATAGGAAGTTTTCTAACAGCCTGAGAACTAGTCAGTGGAAGAATACAAAAGTGATAATATGGCTGTTTCTATGTTTTTATTTAGAATGATTGGTTCTATGTTTTTATTTAGAGCAAAACCACCAGTGAATCAATAATATAAAGCCATCTCCTTTTATGTTAAATCAGGTCTTTAGACTTATGTTTTTATTGAATAAATAAATATTCTAAACCTTTCATAGCAATACCTGGAACAATTATTTGCCTGGAATTTTGAACCTTTATTTTCTACTCATAGCCTACTCATTATTATCTACTCATGTTTTGGGGCTTGTAACCTCATCTTAGATTTTAAATCTCTTCTATAAGTCACCTTTATCTGAAGATTTCCTGCTGAAGTCACATTTCCATATCTATGAGGACAACATAAGAGACTACAGTATACCAATTGTATAAAATGATCTATTTAGCATTCCAAATGAAAAGTTAATAGATATCATATATGATATTACTTATATTCATAAGAGGCACCTGGTAAATATTTATATTTGAAATAAAAAGCCAAATGTAATCTCTATTGGTACATAAGTTATCATTGAGCAAAGAATTCTAAAACTATCTTAGAAGGAATAAAGTATGTTCCTCTCCCTAATTTTGACCAATAACCTTCTTCTAATCTTCTAATTTTCACTGGTTATTAAACTACTACTACATCATCATATAGTTTCTAGTCTAAGAGATAAGTGTAGGAAAGTGCCCAAGCATAGGATACCTTGCTCCTCCCAAACAGTTGCTGCATCCATTCAGGTGAGAAAGCATCATTCTTGAGCTTGGCATTCAACTTTAGTTGTGTTATTGCATTTCTTGAAAGCATTTGAATATCAGATGAGACATTGATCTGTGTGATACTCAATCTAGATTTTAAACAGATTTTCATTTAGTATACATGAGGAAATTGGATCAAGCATTAGAAAAAATAGCTCATAACCACTAAATGATCTGACTTTGTCTTTTCCCTTCATTAATGTGTAGATTACCCTTCATTATATTTTGTGCTGATTATTTTTTAAAGCATATTGTTGTACCGAGGTGGAGCTTGCTGCTGCAGCTGATAGCTAAGTCTCTCTCTCTCCCTGCTGCTGAGCCCTGTGCTGGGGTACATGTTAATTAAAAAGGAGGCAATGTATCAATGAGATATTTTATTGTAGGAGAGAGAAAATAGGCCAGTCATGTAGATAGAAGGAAAGGAGAGGAAGGAGAGGAGAAGAGGAGGAGGAGGAGAAGGAGGAGAAGGAAGAGGAGGAAGAGGAGGAAGAAGAGGAAGAGCAAGAGGAGGGGGAGGAGAGACAGAGAGGAGAGGAAGAAAGCAAGAGAGTAAGAAGGCAAGAGAAGAGAACAAAGAGCAGGAAAAGAGAGGAGATAAAGAACAAGAGATAGGAGGAAGAGCAAGAGAGGGAGGAAAGAAGCAAGAGAGAGAGGAGGGGACAAACTACCCCTTATATTGTATAGGGCATTGCATGCCTGGCTGTGGTCAGATGACTGGGGGTAGGGTCCAGGGTCCAGCTAGAATGCTGGGAACTTGGGGCATTGTCTGCCTGATACATCACACATTTCCTTGGTGGGTAACTGTGAGGGGTTGTGACTGAAGCAGGAGCCGAAGACTCAGGAGTTATAGTGGAACTCCTTCTGCCTGCTGTAGTCAGAAACCACCCACTGAAGCTCCAGAGCTCAAGGCCAATTTCTTGACTGAGCCTGTTACCTGAACAGACCACTGCCTAACACTGCCCCACAGTTTATTTTTCCTAATTAATTTCACTAGATCAGCAGTCAAAACATCTATTGTTTTTTATTTAGAGAGATACAAACATAATTAAGATGCAACATCATTCCTACTTGTATAAATAGAATCTATAATGAAAATACATATCAGTAATCCCCATCTTGATGTATTATGTACGTGCAAAGTATGGACAGTGCAAAAGATTGATAAGTAACTGACATTTGTATATTTGATAGGGTTAACATATTGTAGTGAACTATAAACAGATAAAGGATAAGTCAGGTTACTAGCTATAAGGCAAATAGCATGTGCTAAGATATTGTATGTAGAAGAGTATAGGGTTAAGAGATGACTCAGTATTATAGTAGTACTGAATCCTCAAGGGAATCAATGGAAGTGAAAGTAGGGAAGGATAGGGGGGAATTGAAGAAGCTCTGGCCTGTCATATAGACATTTTAACTGTGTTCTGGTGTTATTGGGGTACTTTTATTGTAGGTTCTGGTTTTAACTATAAGGTCAGTGTTGATCAATAGTAATATCTTAGCATCACTAAAATCTATTATTTAGAAAAATGTTATATAACTGTAGTTTCTTAGTATAAAATTTAGAAGGTTGTGATACATTTGTAGTTGCCTAGTAAGAAATTGTGTTTCATTCTTTTTCTTTCATGGAATGATGATAAAAGAAGAAACACTATTACTATTTGAAGCAGAATTCCATGTATATATCATACATCATACTTCTTTTTTTGTGGGGTGCATAACTATTTTGGCTTTAACAATTTGATTTGTTGGCAAAATTGAAATGATTACTTAATATATAGTTTATAAACAAATAAAATATGACAAAATATATTTTCTAGAGGATTGAAGGTACTTATTCCAGATGTCCCCAGTTTCACTTTCAAAATCTTATTAAACTTCAATGCCAGACCATGCATGAAGGATAATGTGCCTTGCTGTTAGTAAAATGAGGACTGTTTCTGTGGTAATCACCTTAGATTGGCTCAGAACAGCGTACCCACTTCTGTGGCTGTATGGAAAGAACACTGTTGCAGACTATAACAATGTCAGTGGAATTTGCCATTCTATTAATCTCCAGCCCTGGGATAGAGTTTCCATCATAATGTGGTGATCAGCTATTTCTGTTATGTTTTTATGGAAAAAACCAACTGGCTAATGCTTTAATTATTGAGGAGATTTTTTTCACAAGATTATAGCACACAATTCACTAAGAATGTGTCCTAAACATTACAAGGGCAAATGTACTGGAGGACATCTTTATATTTGCTTGAGATTTGGAACGATGAATTTTTAAAAAAATAGTATATTTATTAAATATATGCAGAAAATGTTTAAAAGTTAGTCATAATTTCAGCAATCACACAAAACTATTATTACAGTGTCTAGTGCCTAGCTTGATTCATATCCATGTGTATTTCCACACATGTAATTATTTTTGGTTTTGTTGTCAAAGCTTTCATGGTTATCCCATTTGGCATGATATTGATTGTATAGTCCAGCCTGACCTCAAACTAATTCTCATGCCTCAGCCTCCCAAATATTGGGATTATATGGCTATGCTTTCATGCACATCTACTTTAGGATATTTTAAGACATAGAGTTAGAAATTTTGAAACATACAAATATTTTCTTTTTTTTAACATCTATAACTACAAGACTTTATTGATTTTCCAAACACCTCTCATACCAATTTTTGTTCTAGACAAGTATAATTTTTTTTTTATTTTTATTAGATATTTTCTTTATTTACATTGAAAATGTTACATGCTTTACTAGTTTCCCCCAGGAAAACCCCATATCCCATCCCACCTCCCCCTGCTTCTATGAAGTATTCACCCACACATCCACCAACTCCTGCTTCCCAGTCCTGGCATTCTCCTACATTGGGGCATCGAGCCTTCACAGGACCAAGGACCTCTCCTCCCACTGATGTTCAACAAGGCCATCCTCTGCTACATATGTGGCTGGAGTCATGGGTCACTCTTTGGTTGGTAGTTTAGTCCCTGGGAGCTCTGGGGGATCTGATTGGTTGATATTGTTGTTTATTCTGTGGGACTGCAAACCCCTTCAGCTCCTTCAGTCCTTTCTCTAACTTCTCCATTGGGGACCCTGTGCCAGTCCAATGGTTGGCTGCAAACATCCACTTCTATAATTGTCAGGCTCTGACAGAGCCTCTCAGCAGACAGCTATATCAGGCTCCTGTTGGCAAGCACTTCTTGGCTTCCACAATAGCATCTGGGTTCAGTGACTGTATATGGGATGGGGCCGTCTCTGGATGGTCCTTCAGTATCTGCTCCACATTTGGTCTCTGAGTCTCCTCTTGTGAGTATTTTGTTCACCCTTTTAAGAAAGGCCAAAGTATCCACGCTTTGGTCTTCCTTGTTCTTGAACATAATTTGATCTGTGAGTTATATCTTGGGTGTTCAGAGATTTTAGGTTGATACTCATTTATCAGAGAGTCTATACCATGTGTGTTGTTTTGTAATTGGGTTACCTCAAGAATGATATTTTCTAGTTCAATCCATTTGCCTAAGAATGTGAAATTCTTAGTCAAATGGATTGAAATTCACAAAGGAATTTTAATAGCTGACCTGAGTAATATTCCATTATGTAAATGCACCACATTTTTTTGTATCCATTCTTCTGTTGAAGAACTTTTGGGTTCTTTCCAGTTTCTGGCTATTATAAATAAGGCTGCTGTGAACATAGTGGAACATGTGTCCTTGTTATATGTTGGAGCATCTTCTGGGTATATGCCCAGGAGTAGTATAGCTGGATCCTCATGTAGTATTATGTCTAATTTTCTGAGGAACCACCAGACTTATTTCCAGAGTGGTTATACCAGCTTGCATTCCCACCAATAATGTACAAGTGTTCCTCTTTCTCCACAACCTTGCCAGCATCTACTGTCACCTGAATTTTTGATCTTAGCCATTCTGATTGGTGTTAGGTGGAATCTCAGAGTTGTTTTGATTTGCATTTCCCTGATGACTAAGGATGTTGAACATTTTGTTAGGTGTTTTTTGGCCATACTTGATAATTCTCTGTTTAGTTTTGTTTATTTGTTTTAAAAATAGGGTTATTTAGTTCTCTGGAATCAAACTTCTTGAGTTCTTTGTATATATTGGATATTAGCCCTTTATTGGATGTAGGGTTGGTAAAGATCTTTCCCAAGCTATTGGTTGGTATCCTATTGACAGTGTCCTTTGGTTACAGAACATTTGCAGTTTTATAAGATCCCATTTGTCAATTCTTGATTTTAGAGAGTAAGCCATTGATGTTCTGTCGAGGAAATTTTCCCCTGTGCACATATGTTTGAGGATCTTCCATATTTTATCTTCTATTAGATTTAGCATATCTGGTTTTATGTGGAGGTCCTTGATTCACTTGGACTTGAGCTTTGTACAAAGAGATAAGAATGTATTGATGTGCATTCTTCTACATGCTGACTGCCAGTTGAACCAGCACCATTTGTTGAAAATGCTGTCTTTTTTCCATTGGATGGTTTTAGGTCCTTTGTCAAAGATCAAGTGACCATAGATGTGTGGGTTCATTTCTGAGTCTTCAATTCTCTTCCATTGATCTACCTGCCTGTCACTGTACCAATACCATGCAGTTAGTACAGGGATGCTGATTTCCCCAAAAGTTCTTTCAATGTTGAGTATATGTTTCTCTATCCTAGGTTTTTTGTTGTAGCCTCCGCCCGAGGAGCCACACAGCCGGGATTTTGGAGTCCGTTTATCGAAGGACAATAAGCAGCACCTGTGGAAATAAATCGGGGAAGAAACACACACAGAGACCGGTGTCAAGTAAACACTTTTATCAAGACACACTAATTAAGCAGCAGTCAGGGCATTTATGCTTCTTAGAAGCGAAAGCAAAACCGAACAGATTTAATGAGATGTATGGGCAACCAGAAACAAGCCTAGTAAAATGCAAAGCAGGAGCCAGGGTCTCTGTCTAAAGGTCTTTGAAGATCAGCAGGTATCTGGGAAGCTCTTTAGTGTAAACAGCTTCCAGGACCAGGCTTCTGTTCTGGGCTGAATCTGCCATCCAAAGGAGGATCAAAAGATCAAAGTTGTAGGCTTTTGGCATCTGGTCATTGGGGATTCAGTTTCAGTATCGTAGTGATGGGTGGGTCCAAGATACGTGACGGTCTGTAGCAACGCAGCGGTGTGGCATCTTACATTTTGTTATTTCAGATGAATTTGAAAATTGCTCTTTATAACTCCGTGAAGAATTGAGTTGGAATTTTGATGGAGATTGCATTGAATATGTAGATTGCTTTCAGCAAGATGGTCATTTTTAGTATATGAATCTTGCCAATCCACAATCATGGGAGATCTTTCCATCATGAAATCTTCTTTGATTTCTTTCTTCAAAGACTTGAAGGTCTTGTCATACAGATGTGTCATGTGCTTAGTTAGAGTCAATCCATGGTATTTTATATTATTTGTGAATATTGTGAAAGGTGTTATTTCCCTAATTTCTTTTTCAGCCTGTTTATCCTTTGAGTTGAGGAAGGCTACTGATTTGTTTAATTTTAATCTAGTGACAATTTTGCTGAAGTTGTCTATGAGTTTAAGAGTTCTCTGGTGCAATTTTTGGGGTCACTTAAGTATACTACCATCTGTAAATAGTGAAATTTTCACTTCTTCCTTTCTAATTTGTATCCCATTGACTTCCTTTTGTTGTCAAATTGCTCTTTCTAGACCTTCAAATACTGTCTTCAATAGGTAGGGAGAGAGTGGGCAGCCTTGTCTATTCTCTGATTTTAGTGGGATTATTTAAAGTTTCTCTACATTTAGTTTGATGTTGGCTACTGGTTTGCTCTATATTACTTTTAGTATGTTTCGGTATGGGTCTTGAGTTCCTGATCTTTCCAAGACTTTTACCATAAAGGGATGTTGGATTTTGTCAAATGCTTTTTCAGCATCTAATGATATGATCATGTGGATTTTTTTCTTTGAGTTTGCTTATACAGTGGATTATGTTGATGGATTTCTGTATATTGAACCATCCCTCCATCCTGGAATGAAACCTACTTGATTGTGATGGATGATTGTTTTGATGTGTACTTGGATTAGGTTTACAAGAATTTTCTTGAGTATTTTTAAATCAATATTCATAAGGGATATTGTTCTGAAATTCTCTTTCTTTGTTGGGTCTTTGTGTAGTTTAGGTATCAGAGTAATTGTGGCTTCATAAAATGAATTGGATAGTGTTCCTTCTGTTTCTAATTTGGGGAATAGTTTGAGGAGTATTGGTTTTAGGTCTTCTTTGAATGTCTGATAGAATTCTGAACTAAACCCATCTGGTCCCTGGCTTTATTTTGTTGAGTAACTATTAATGACTGTTTCTACCTATTTAGGGGTTATGGCACTGTTCAGATGGTTTATCTGATCTTGATTTAACTTTAGTACCTGGTATCTGTCTATAAAATTGTTCAATTTATCCAAGTTTTCAAGTTTTCTTGAGTATAGGCTTTTGTATTAGGACCTGATGATTTTTTGGATTTCCCTGGTTTTTGTTGTTAGGTCTCCCTTTTCCTTTCTGATTTTTTTTTTAACTTGGAACTGTCTCTGTGCCCTCTGATTAGTCTGGCTAATGCTTATCTATCTTGTTGATATTCTTAAAGAACCAGCTCCTGGTTTTGTTGATTGTTTTTTATAATTCTTTTTGTTTCTACTTGATTGATTTCAGCCCTGAGTTTGATTATTTCCTGCCATCTACTCCTCTTGGGTGTATTTGCTTCTTTTTGTTCTATAGCTTGCAGATATGCTGTCAAGTTGCTAGTTTATGCTCTCTCCAGTTTCTTTTTGCAGATACTCAGAACCATGGATTTTTGTCTTAGCAATGCTTTCATTGTGTCCCATAAATTTGGGTGTGTTGTACCTTAATTCTCATTAAACTCTAAAAAGTTTTTAATTTCTTTCTTTATTTCTTCCTTGATCAAGTAAGGTATTATTGAGCCTCCACATATATCTCGGCTTTCTAATGTTTATGTTGTTATTGAAGATGAACCTTAGTCTGTGGTGATCTGATAGAATGCATGAGATTATTTAAATCTTCTTGTATCTGTTGAGCTCTGTTTTGTGACCGATTATGTATGTCAGTTTTGGGGAAGGTACCATGAGGTACTGAGAAGAAGGTACATTCTTTGTTGTAGGATGAAATGATCTGTAGCTATCTGTTAAATCCATTTGTTTCATAACTTCTGTTAGTTTCACTGTGTCTCCATTTAGTTTCTGTTTCCATGATCTGTCTTTTGATGAGAGTGAGGTGTTCAAATCTCCCACTGTTACTGTGTGAGGTGCAATGTATACTTTGAGCTTTAGTAGTTTCTTTTATGAATGTAGATGTGTTTGCATTTGGAACATAGATGCTCAGAATTGAGTTCATCTTGGTAGATTTTTTCTATGATGAGTATGAAGTGTCCTTTTATTCTTTTTTAATAACTTTTTGTGGAAAGTCAATTTTATTCAATATTCAAATGGCTACCTCAGCTTGTTTCTTGGAATTTTCCATTTTCTTGGAAAAAATTTTTTCCAACCTTTTACTCTGAGGTGCATTTCCAGTGGGCAGCAAAATTTTGGGACATGTTTATTTATTCAGTCTGATAGTCTATGACTTTTTATTGAGGTTATTTAGTCTATTGATATTAAGAGATGTTAAGGAAATATGATTTTTGCTTCCTGTTATTTTTGTTGTTAGAGGTTGAATTATGTTTGTGTGGTTATCTTCTTTTTGGCTTGTTAAAAGAAGATTATTTTCTAGTGTGTAGTTTCCCTCCTTGTGTTGGAGTTTCCATCTATTGTCCTTTGTAGGGCTGGATTTGTGGAAAGAGTGTGTAAATTTGGACTTGTCATAAAATACCTTGGTGTCTCAATCTATGGTGATGGAGTTTTGTTGAGTATAATAGTCTGGGCTGGCATTTATGTTCTCTTAGGGTGTGTATAAGTTCTGTCCAAGATCTTTGGCTTTTATATTCTCTGGTGAGAAATCTAGTGTATTTCTGATAGGTCTGACTTTATATGTTATTTGACCTTTTTCCCTTATTACTTTTAATATTCTTTTTTTGTTTTGTGCATTTGATGTTTTGATTCTTATGTGACAGGAGTAATTTTTTTCTGGTCCAATCTCTTTGGAGTTCTGTAGGCTTCATGTATGTTCATGGGAATCTCTTTCTTCAGGTTAGGAATGTTTTCTTCTATAATTTTGTTGAAGATATTTACTGACCCTTTAAGTTGGGAATCTTATCTCTCTTCTCTACCAATTATCTTTAGTTTTGGTCTTCTCATTGTATCCTGTATTTCCTGGCTGTTTTAGGTTAGGAGCTTTTTGAATTTTACACTTTCTTTGACTTTAGTGTCAATGTTTTCTATGATATCTTCTGCACTTCAGATTCTCTATTCTACCTCTTATATTCTGTTGGTGAGGCTTGCATCTATGACTCCTGATATCTTTCTCAGGTTTTCTATCTGCAGAGTTGTCTTCCCTTGTGATTTCTTTATTGTTTCTCTTTCCATTTTTTTTAGATCCTGGATGATTTTGTTCAATTCCTTCACCTGTTTGGTTGTATTTTCCTGTAATTCATTAAGGGATTTCTGTTTCCTCCTTAAGGACTTCCATGTTCTTCTTTATTTCTTTAAGTGAGTTATTTATGTCCTTCTTAAAATCCTCCATCATCATAATGAGATGTGATTTTAAATCTGAATCTTGTTTTTCCTATGTGTTGGGCTTTCCAGGACTTGCTGTGGTGGTAGAGGTGGGTTCTGATGACTCCAAATAACGCTGGTTTCTGTCAGTAATGTTCTTGTGCTTGTCTCTTGTCATCTGGTTATCTCTGGTGTTTGGTTTTGTTCTTTCTGACTGGAGCTTATCCCTCCTGTGTGCCTATAAGTCTGTGATGTTAGGTTTGTCAGCCCTCCTGGGGAGACCAGCTCTCTCCTGGGTGGAACTTGGGTGTGGAGGGTTCTGGGACAACCTTAGCTCCAGGGTACAGATGGAGACTGGAAGGATCCTGTCCCCAGCTGCTCCACTGTTCTTGTGCCCTGTATGCTCCTGGCAGGTCCTGCTTTGTACAATTTTTGGAGCAAAAGTGCTGATCTCACCTCTGAGCTTAGAAGTGAGAGCACTTCTGGTAGACAAGCTGTCTCCTGGAAGGATGTGTGGGCAGAGGGTGTGTGATAGCCTTAGTTCTGGGGTGCAGATGGAGACCAAAAATATTTTCTTTTTTTAAGATTGATTTTACTACAGTAAATTTTGGCATTGTTATATAAATTTTAAAATAAACTTTACAAGTTCTGTAAATCATGATTCAAAATACTGACCTTACATATAAATTGGGGTACAATTCTATTTTAATACTATCATGTCTGACCCACAAAATACCGTATCTTTTCTTTCTTATTTTTGTTAGCATACTTTTTTGTTTTTCTTTTTTTCTATTTAATTAATTGTTTTATTTATTTATATCCCAAATGGCATCCCTCACTCCTGATCTCTCCTATGAGAGTTCTTCATAGCACCCCTTTCACATTGCCTCTTAAAAGGTGCTCCCCCTAACTCCCCACAGGGGAATCTGCCTTCTCTGGAGTATCAAGTCTCTACAGGAACAGGTGCATCCTCTCATATTGAGTCCAGACAAGGTAGTCTTGTGCTACATATGTGCTGGGCCTCAAATCACCCCTTCTATGCTCTTTGGTTGGTGGCTTAATCTCTGTGAGCTCTCAGGGGTCTAGGTTAATAGATATTGCTGGTCTTTGTATGGGGTTGCCATCTCCTTCTGCTCCTTCAATCTTTTCCCTAACTCTTCCATAGGGGTTCCTGACCTCAGTCCAATGGTTGGCTGTAATTATATTTCTCAGTCAGCTAATAGTAGAGCCTCTCAGAGGACTGTGTGCTAGGCTCCTGTTTGCAAGCACAGCACAGCAACAGCAGTAGAGTCACAGTTTGGCTCTTGCCCACAGGAAGGATCCCAAGATAGACTAGTCACTGGATGGCCTTTCTTGGCATTTGTCATTCTTTGTTTTGTACATTTAGTGTTTTGATTATTATGTGGCTGGAGAATTTTTATTTCTGGTAAAACCAGCTCAGTTTTCTGTAGGTTTCTTATACATTTATGAACATCTCTTTCTTTAAGTTAGGGAAGTTTTCTTCTAGGATTTTATTGAAGATGATTTCTTGCTCCTTGACTTGAGCATCTTCACCTCTTCTATTCCTATTATTCTTAGGTTCGGCCTTTTCATTGTTTCTCAAATTTCCTGAATGTTTTGGGTAAGGAACGTTTTACACTTTGTACTTCATCTGACTGATGTGTCACTATCTTCTATGGTATATTCTGTGCCTGAGATTCTCTCTTCCATCTCTTGCATTTTGTTGTGGTGCTTGCATCTCTAGCTCCTGATCTCTTTCCTAGGTTTTCCATCCCCAGGGTTGCCTCCATTTAGTATTTATTGTTCCTTTTTCCATTTTTAGTTCTCGTACCATTTTGTTTTTTTTT
>JADRCC010115336.1:0-12095 GCA_019843855.1 Hylomyscus alleni
TATATATATATATATATATATATATATATATATATATAAAGGTTCCTAGTATATTCTGGATATATATATATATACACATATAGATGTGTAGATAGATAGATAGATAGATAGATAGATAGATAGATAGATATAGATAGATAGATAGATGTGTCACCCGAGGCAAGTTCAATTTCTTTCACTCATCAATTGTTATAGCTAGTATTTTTCAGTAGAAAACTACATAATATCATTAATGGGTGTTCTTATCCAGTACCTTATTTTACTAGGAACCTTTAAACCCTCATGGTAAGGATTGTATAACACTAGAAGCACACATTTTTAAAAGTTATACATCACTCAAAACTCTACTAGATGTTTATAAAACTGTCTAGCATTTATAGAGCCAAATAAACACAAAATTTGATTAAATATATCTACATTAATGATGAGCTAAAGTAATAGATTCGCTAATGTTATAATTTTGTAGTCTTGAAATACTTTTCACTCACTGTGACAGAATCTGGAATCATGTGGGAGCACAGATCTGGGCATGCCAATAGAAGAACATCTGAGTGCTTAATTGAGATATGAGTACCTGCCCATGGTAAGTGGCACTATTGCTGAGATGAGATGATGGACTGCATAAGAGTGGAGAAAATAAGCTGTTCAGCATATGAATGCATTGAGTTTTGTTCCTGATTGTGAATGTGGTATGACTAGTTGCCTCAAGCTCCTGCTGTCTTGACTTTTCTGCCATTATCTATTACAAGCTTGAGTTCTGAGCCAGAAATATAGATTTTCTTCTTTAAATTGCTTTCTTTTTACATTATGTATTTATTTGTGTGTGTGTGTGTGTGTGTGTGTGTGTGTGTGTGTGTGTGTGTGTGTGTTTGGTGCCTGTGAAATGTGTCATTTTTGCTGTGACTTATGAGTAGGGATCTGAAAACAAAGAGTTGATTATGGAATCAAATTCAGTCCTTTTGGTCATCAGGCTTGGCAGCAAGCCCCTTTAACCACTAAGTCCCCTTGATAGCCCTCCCTGAAGTTGCTTTAGTTAGAGCATGTTAATAATAAGAGAAAAAGAAACTAGATACTCACAAATAATTTCAATCTGTACATGAAGATCAGGATTTGGGAAACATTTTTTCAAAAGAGATCATTATATAGTTTTCTATGCTATTTTAAGACAGTTCATTACTAGTATTAAAATAAATTTATAGAAAACAAATAGCTTTTGGCTCTGTTCATTTTCTATCAGATGTTATTCAAACATTCCTTTTCAGGAAAAATATGTAATCATCCACTGAAATCTACAGACATGGATATTTTTCTGTAATATTGGACAGTTTAATTGATAATTTTTTCTCAGTCTTCAGAAGAATTTGGAATATGGAGATAATTGTTTAGTTATGATGAAGTTATATTTTTCTAATAAATTGTCTATTTAATAATACTAGTTTCATATTTATTGAACTTTTATTTTTAAAACTGAACATGTAACTTTTAAGATAAATTTAACTTCTATTTTCTTAGCAATTCTGTACCATCAGATCAAAAATAATCATGAGTCAATCTCAACTGCCAATTCAACAAAATCATGGTTTAGTCATTAGTGAGTGACTTTTACCTTCAGAAAACTGAGATCTTCAAATCTGGAGAGCTGAAAATGCCAAACATGAAAGAGGTTATTGTCTTGAGAAGAGAAGGATTTCCTACTTTCAATCTTATGACATAGACCACATGAATTTCCCATGTAAAATTGCAAAAGGATATCATAAATGTCAATATTTACTGTAGCATAGTCCTGCTAAAATTCACCAGAGCAACTAATAGAGAGACAATAGTTGTATTAATGTTTAAAAATTAGAAGAGTGAAAACACTCAGTAATCTTGGATGGTGGTGATTTTCTTTCCTAAACATGTGAGTGCAAAAAAGTCACTAATTCTTCTAATTTACTACCCATTTGTAAAATAAAACATCTAACCCCTAAGAAACAAAAGGGTTTATTTCATCTGATAATTCTAGATCATAGTCTATCATTAACAGAAGTCAAAGCTCAAGTCAGGATTCTGAAGGTAGGAATGTTTGCCATTACACACAGCATTAGTTCTTAACTGGGGACTAATAGCCTAGTATGTATAGTATGTAGAGTAGAACATGAAATAATAGAACATGAAAGAACACTGCTTGCTGTAAACTTAATCCATTCCTGTTTCACTATTTTTTTTTTATACAGACCAGAACTCATATGCCCAGGTGCTCATAATGGGCTGGGTCATCCTATGTCAATTAACAATCCAGACAATTCCTTATAGAAATACCCACAGACCAAGCTTATCTAAGCAATTTCTCAGGTAAGACTTTCCTCTCAGATGACCATAGATTATGTCAACTTGAAAAAATTCAAGCGCACTATAACACTTCTTTTTTTCAAATAGAGTCAAGAAATTCTAAACATGCTATGCCAAATAGAATTCATTTAAGCAGAAATGAATAAATTATATTTTAATAGATATATATATATATCCTTACACTTTTGAATGTTATATATCATTTAGCTTTTGTCATATGATTTTATTCTCATTATGTGTATTTCTCATTGAGATATTATACTCCTTTAAGCCTATGTCCTGCTATCCTAATGCTCATGTTCTAAAACAATCACACATGAGCTAAGCTGTCCTTATGAATTTTTGTGCATCGTTGGTCAAAACAATGAAATTTAACTTTGATGTTGATAAATTGTAATCAAGTATGAAACAGAGACAAACCATGGTAAAGAACAAGTGATTGTGGTCTAGACAGGAAAATCTTTGTACATGAATTGTAGTTACTATTGTATAGCTATTGTTTAGGCTATCGTATTATTGAGATTTCATGAATATCACATCCCTTTCATGTATAGAAGATGCAGCTGCATAGAAGATGTCTTTGTCTTCTGGATCTTAAAATCATTCTGTCCTCTCATCCATTATACTTCCTGAGCCTTAGGTACAGAAGTTGTGTTGAAGATATATCAGTTGAGACTGGGTATTAAGATTTGCTGAGATAATGAGAATCAGACTTCTCAGGAAATTAGTTCCATAATAAACCACTAAATTCCAAGTGGTTAGCCCTAAGAAGATATATATAATCACCAATAACTGAACTAAGCAAATTCCACATGTGGATTTATATGTATGTGTAACAATGATTATCAAAGAACAAGAGAAAAATAAAAATTATAAAAGAAAATAGTTGTAAAAATGTACTTGAATAAGTAGAATAAAATTTTTGAAAACAACTTACTTTTGTATGAAAAATTCTACACTTAATGAGTGTTATTTTTAAATTATGATAAGAATAGTATACTATCTATACTTTTTGAACTTTCATAGATAAAATCTGACAGAATTTGTACACACAGTTACAAACATTTTTTAATATTCTGACTGTTATAAAAACAATGTCTTCCAAAAATTTTCAGTATGTGTAGTATATATTCTTTTAAAGAAAGAAAGGAAAATATCTTTCCTTACAAAAGAAAGTAGAAACTATCTAGATTACTTTGTTTTTTCTTTCATCCAATTTCTTAACCTGAGCACCAGTATTTAAAATTACTCTGGTGGGTTTTTAAAAAATTGGGGCAATGTACCACAATGGACTAGAGCCTGATAAGACATATGACTTTCTTTTGTATAGGTGGATAGGGACACATGAAAAGTGTCACATGGGAAATTATGTTGACGCAATCATAACTTCCACCTTCACTTAGAGGAAGGATAAATCATATCTGAAGTCCTGGAACATAAAAGATTATAGAATAAATTAAATAGCTCAAAGGATATGTATTATCAAATCAGTTTAAAATATGCATTGAAAAATAAGGGATAGCAAACATAGGAGAAATTGAAGAGGTATAATCACCACACTACTTTTCCCAAAATTCATGTGTTATTCTCATTCACACAGAAAAAGCATCTATCTCTGCTAATGTTACAGGACAGAATATTTTAAAAGATGTCAATTACACAAACTATCTTTTTTGTTTGTTTGTTTGTTTTTGAGACAGTTTCTCTGTGTAGCCTTGGCTGTCCTGGAACTCACTCTATAGACCAGGCTGGCCTTGAACTCAGAAATCCGTCTGCCTCTGCCTCCCAAGTGCTGGGATTAAAGGTGTGTGCCACCAGCACCACCCAGCTACATAAACTATCTTCATGGCAACAAATACATGAAGCTATAAATTAACAACTGAAGAATATTGAAAAATAAGTATTAAACAGGAGGTCAAAGATAAAATGCACAACTCCACAAAAAGACTTTAAATACTAATCAAAGCAAATATCATAAGTTATTGAAATGTACATGGTATAGCAAAGAAATATTTAGAGGTAAATTTGTAACAAATCAAACTATATTTAAAAAAGAAATATCTTCAAAGTGTCCTGTGATACAAAATGAGGAGCAAATGAAACCAAACCTTGATATGTAGAGATACATGAAAAAAGGAAAAGAAACAGAGTCTATGTAACTAAAAGTTACTTCATTGACATCCCATAAAAATGTGCTGAATCTTTAGAGAGATTAAAATTAAAGAAATGGGCTAATATCCAATATATACAAAGAACTCAAGAAGTTAGACTCCAGAGAAACAAATAACCCTATTAAAAAATGGGGTACAGAGCTAAACAAAGAATTCTCAACTGACGAATACCGAATGGCTGAGAAGCACCTAAAGAAATGTTCAACATCCTCAGTCAACAGGGAAATGCAAATCAAAACAACTCTGAGATTCCACCTCACACCAGTCAGAATGGCTAGGATAAAAAACTCAGGTGACAGCAGATGCTGGAGAGGTTGTGAAGAAAGAGGAACACTCCTTCATTGCTGGTGGGACTGCAAACTGGTACAACTACTCTGAAAACCAGTTTGGCAGTTCCTCCGGAAATTGGACATAGTACTACCAGAGGACCCAGCTATACCACTCCTGGGCATATACATGCTCATCAACATGTGATAAGGACACGTGATCTACCACATTCATAGCAGCCTTATTTATAATAGCCAGAAACTGGAAACAACCTAGATGTCTCTCAACAGAGGAATGGATACAGAAAATGTGGTACATCTACACAATGGAGTACTACTCAGCTATTAAAAACAATGAATTTATGAAATTCTTGGGGAAATGGATGGACCTGGAGAACATCATCCTGAGTGAGGTAACCCAATCACAAAAGAACACACATGGTATGCACTCTCTGATAAGTGGATATTAGCTCAGCATCTCATTTCATGATAAGTATCATTATATAAAACCATATAATTTTCTAATGAAAGAAAAATGAGAAAACTATGACCAAATGAGAAATTCCTTAGTAATAAAGAATATTTATGCAAAACACAGGGTAAACATCATACTTCATGACTGAAACAAGACAAAGCTATTTGATTGAACCATTGTATAATTTTAGTAAAAGTTCTAGGTAGTATTACCAGACTAAAGAATAAAATGAAAGGCATCAAAATAATGAAGTATTAAATCTTTATTCATGATTATATGATCTTATGTACATATGCATACATACATATAAACTCCAAAGAAGTTAACAGTGATACAGTTAGCCCTAAAAATTATTCTAACAATGTTATAAATTAGAAAATCTTATGAAAAGTAATTAGTATTTCTGTATATGAAAAAATGAAAGAAATAAGAAAATAAATGATTATTTTCCAGAACTAGTCGTGATGGTACAAGCACGTAGTTGTAATCTCAGCACCTGGAAAGCTAGAGAAGGAAAATCGGGAGTTGGAAGTCAGTTTGTGCTACACAAGGCAAGTATATCTTGGTGATACATGACTTGCCTCATGTGTACAAGGTCTGAAATTCTGTCTTCATTCAAATTGCTTCCACAACTGTAAAAGGAAAAGTACCAAAAACTTTAGAGAGAAATCTGTAAGTAAATCAAAGGCAGTCTGAGCTTCTAAATTATTATTATGAATATGTTGCTTATATGTTATTTAAGATTTGCATTTACATTCATGAGATATATGAGTCTATATTTTCCTTTATTAATTTTGTATCTAAGAAATACATATTTTAAGACCCTGTGTATATGAAGCTACACAAATTTCCCCAAAGAATAGAGCTTTATAAGTTTTGCTACACAAAAGACCTTAATTTTTATTCATATCAAGATATGTTCTAGATTCTACTGTGATTCCCTTTTTTTTACCTATTTGTTCTTTAAGCATATTTTTTAAATTGTAAATTTTCTAAATACATTTCTGTTTTTTTTCCTTGAATCCTTTATAGAATCTGTTAAATATATTGAGGTTAGGATTGTACCCTGTAATGTGTTCAATCCTGGAAAATGTTACAAATTAGTGTTCTAATGTAACTCATTTCATGTGAAGTATTTTATATATACTTGTATATTCTAGTCATCATTTTAGTGTTTATCAGTGCTTCTAGTTTCTTCTTCAAGTTCAACCAATTTACTTTATATATTAATAAAAGTTAATAGCCTAGATGTCCTTTCTAGAAATATGCTATCATCATATGCTATTTTATGTATAACTTTATAAAGAAGTATTTAATCATAAGTATGTTTTCTCTAATACCTATGCCATCTCCCATTCATATATGATGGGGTGGTTTGAAGGAAAATGACCCAAATAGGCTCATATGTTTGAGTACTTGGTCTCCAGTTGGTGAGACTGTTTGGGAAGGATTTGGTGGCATAGCCTTGCTGGAATGGCACTGTGACAAATGGTATAGTTTAATATTTCAAAAACACCTGCCATTCCTGGTATGCTCCTTCTTTGCCTCCTATTTATTGATCAATACATAAGCTCTCATCTTTTCCTGCCATGATCATTTTGCTTCTATATCATAGACTCTAACCTTCTGAAACCATAAGCCCAATTAAATGATTATTTCATGTTATGATGGTAGTGATGTTTTGTCACAATAGAAAAATAATTGAGATACTTACAAATGTATGAGGTATTAATTGATATATATATTTTTAGTAATGTGTTTGTGCTTTATTTTTTGTTTTATTACTTGACTTTGGAAATATAGCAACAAATGGTTGCACAAAAATGCAATAGATTTTTCTCTTTCCTTTTATATATTAAAACCTTTACTTAAGCTTTCTCTCTGCCTTTCTCTGCCTCTGCTACTCTCTTAACTCCCATCCCCATGCCATGAATAAACTATATTACTATACTATAAAAAAAACCTTTACATAAAATATTTGTAATGAATATATGATATAACAAAGTGGTAAAACTAATATGAAAATATTTTCTTTCTGGGAAATTTTTATTATAAAGAGATCAATATTATTATAACAGTGTTTGTCTATTCATATTATCCATTTCATTTTAAGTCAGGTTCAAAATTTGTCTTTTTCTATAATTTACTTTTAGATGTACATTTTTGTTAGTATATACTATTATAATGCTTTATAATATTAAATCTTTTTCAAGGTTCTGGGTATTGATTAAACATAGCCTCATGTAGTCTAAGAAAAGTGGCTGTAAGTGGGCTCCATCCCCATCTTTTCCTAATTGTTTCTCTTTCTGTTATATTTTTTATTAATTGGTCCTTCTTTAATTTGGACTTTGGTAATTTGGGCATTCTCTCTCTTTTCTTAACAAAATGTCTAATATTTTTGTTGACCATTTAAAATAGATATCCTTTGGGTGCCCTGATAGTCTGCTCTTTATATATTTTGTATTCAATATTTCCAGTCTAATCATTATCCTTGCTTTCCTTCTTTTTGCATTTGGTTTATTCTCCCCTCCCCCAGATCCCCAGTTTACATTGGTTCTTGTACTAATAATTTTGGCATTTTTGTTTCTCTAAAAAGAAAAGTGAAGAAAGAATATATTTTCACTATGCTTTGCCTTGTGCTCTAGCAGGGGCATAGTTTTGCCTGATGCAGATAGTTGCTGAAATTTTGTGACATTTGGAATTCTAGAAAAAATTTAGAGGTTATATAAAGGATAAAGCCCTGAGACAATATGTGGGTTGTTGTGTGGTTGTTGTTGGTTGTGGTTTGTTTAGTCGTCATATGCAAAGAAGAAACAACAATAAGGAGAAATTAGATATCCTGATGGTGAGTTCAAGCTTGTACCAAGGAACTTGACACCCCTAATCAGCACACTCTCTCCCCTCTATTCTTTTTAATCTCTCTTATCTAGTGTTAGGGGATTGACAGTGTAAAAGAAAATGGGTGGAGAAGGGTAGAAGAAAGAAAACCCACAAATTAGACAAAGTCTAGCTACAGTCTCCTGGTGGAAATCTAGGCTTATCATGACTGTTATTTTATAATATTATTTGTCTTCAAGATATTAATTCTTATTATCGTGGAACAACCAAATTTTGTAACAAAAGCCCATCTTATTATGATATTTCAACTGTAAAATTGGCATTATGTTTATATGATCAGCTTTTCACAAATTATCAATTATTTATGTAAAAGGTAGCAGAAATCCCAAGGAATAGGAAATCAACTGCTAAAGATTCTGTTTGCTCACCTTAAAGAGTCATTCTAGTCTTAGAACATCCCAAGAGCTTGAACAAAACTATGGGAAGAGTTCTAGCTGTTGCTCTTAACTGTGAGTAGCAGTCTGGTTCTGAGGCATCACAGAGTCTAACAAAGAAGAAAGTCTGCTGAGACAAGAAAGGAAATCAAACATTTTGAATTGCGGTTATAAATGAGGTCTTGCATGTAGGTGAAATCAGTGGATTCAGAATGTAGCACTTGAGTGAGCCACAAGAAATAGATGACTTCTTGGCATGCAAATACTTTTTAATGTCTTAAAATGTTTTAGCTAGTATGGTATGTCATAGTTTTGAGCCAGATATATTCGAGCCATATTGCCAAAGTAAATCCAGCATTTGCAATCTTCCATTCTCATATAGAAACTGGAGGACAGTTAAAAGTTAGAGGTCTTGCTGGTCTGTAATACGAAGCAAGTTCCAGGCCACCTAGGGCTGCATAATGAGGCCCAGGAACTGGAACATAAAGTCAGTAGGAGGATTGAGGATGTGAATATTTCTCCAGTTATCTGGGCCCTAGATTTAGATAGGAAAAGAAATTACATCCTGCATTACAGCTTAACTACTACAGCTTTGAGGTTGCAATGATTTCTCATATACATGTGCCTTTTTCTTCTATGGATTACTAGAAAAATTCAGAAGATTTAACTGTAGAGTAGTATTTATTTTGTGTTTACTTGGTGACAGAAAGTATATGGACATTCTTTTTTGTTTGTTTTTGTTTTTTTTTTTGCTTGTTTTATGAGTTTTTTTTGTTTTTGTTTTTGATTTTTTGTTTTTTTCAAGTTTTATTGCATTATAATGAGAAAAGTTACATTACAATTTATCTGAATTTGTTAACATTTAAAAACATATTTTAAGTAAATAGAATTAAATCACATTCTTGTTTTCCTTTTGTACCTCAACTCCTCCCTGAGACCCCCCCTTCAATACCTACAATATCTTTTTGTCATATTCTTTAAAATTTATAAAATATTATAACAATAAAAATGGGTATTATAAAAGTTGTTTGATATAAAACAACAATCAATTTAACAGTCTTATGTAGATGCTTGACTATGGCAATACCGAAAACACATATGTTTTTCCCAATATAAATTTTAAATAACTCCAAACATATTAACTGTATATTTCAAAATAATACATCACTACTAATATTTTCTTAAATGAACAATATATAAAGTGGTTTTGTTTGTTTGTTTGTTTTGTGTTTAGTAGAGCTTAAAATCTTGGCTCTTACTGTGGTAACTTGATACAAAAGTTACAAACGTCAAGCAAAAGTATTCAGTCTCACTCTTCATTGTTCTCTTACAAGCCACCTCCCAAGTTAATTGTCTACATTTATTTTGGATATAAATACTTTTAAAATATGTAAACTGTTCTGAAAACCATAGTATAGTGCAAAAACATGAAATAAACAATACCACTAATAGAGTGAATGAAATAGGAGAAGCAAGAGCACAAGACACTGTCACGAACAAACAAGCTGAAAGGGTATAAAGATTTACAATATTGGACCTATTTCTCCAATTACCAAATTAGAGAGACCATTGGATGACAGTCAATAAATTTCTAATTACTCATATTTTTGGATTTCAATTGATTAGGATATGTTGGTAATATTAATTTTCATATTAAGATATTAAGAAAAAGCAATTGTTACTTCCTGTTGTTTTTGTTGTAAGAGGTAGAATTAGGTTTGTGTTGATTTGTTGAAAGATTACTTTCTTGCTTCTTCTAGGGTGTAGTTTTGCTCCTTATGTTGATGATTTCCATCTATTACCCTTTGTAGGGCTGGATTTGTGGAAAGATATTGTGTAAATTTTGTTTTGTCATGGGATATCTTGTTTTCTCCACCTATGGTAATTGAGACTTTTGCTGGGTATAGTAGCCTGGGCTGGCATTTGTGTTCTTGTAGGGTCTGTATGACATCATCGGCCCAGGATCTTCTAGCTTTCATAGTGTTTGGTGAGAACTCTGATGTAATTCTGATAGGCCTGCTTTTGTATGTTACTTGACCTTTTCCCCTTACTGCTTTTAAAATTATTTCTTTGTTTAGTCATTTGGTGTTTTTATTATTATGTGATGGGAGGAATTTCTTTTCTGGTCCAGTCTATTTGGAGTTCTGAGGGCTTCTTGTATGTTCATAGGCATCTCTTTCTTTAGGTTAGGGAAGTTTTCTTCTATAATTTTGTTGAAGATATTTACTGGCCCATTACATTGAGAGTCTTCATTCTCTTCTATCTATTACCTTTAGGTTTGGTCTTTTCATTGCATCCTGGACTTTCTGGATGTTTTGGGTTAGGAGTTTTTTACTTTTTGCATTTTCTTTGACTGTTGTGTCAATGTTTTCTTTGGTGTTTTCTACCCCTGAGATTCTCTCTTCTATCTTTTGTATTCTGTTGGTGATGCTTGCATCTATGACTCCTGATTTCTTTCCTAGGTTTTATATCTCCAGGGTTGTCTCTCTTTCTGATTTCTTCATTGTTTCTATTTCCATTTTTAGATTCTGAATGGTTTTGCTCATTTCCTTCACCTGTTTGATTGTGTTTTCCTGTAGTTCTTTAAGGGACTTTTATGTTTCCTCTTTAAGGGCTTTTAGCTGTTTACCTGTGTTCTCCTGTATTTCTTTGAGGCTGCTATTTATGTCTTTCTTAAAGTCCTGTATCATCATCATGAAAAGTGATTTTATATCTGAATCTTGCTTTTCCAGTGTGATGATGTGTCCAGGACTTGCAATGGTGGGAGTATTGGATTCTGATGATGCTAAGTAACCTTGGTTTGTGTTGCTTATATTCTTATGCTTGCCCTGCATCATTTGGTTATCTCTAGTGTAACCTGCCCTTGCTAAATCTGACTGGAGTCAGTCTTTCCTGTGATCTTGGTTGTATCAGAACTCCTCAGAATCAAGCTGTCTCTGTGATCCTGTCATTCTGGGAACCTGTGATCCTGGGCTTGTTAGAGCACCTGGGAGTGGAGCTTCCTCTGGGAGTTTTGGGAATGACTGCAGAGTTTGTGCCCAAGGTCTGCTCAGGGTACCATCTGGCCCAGACAGACTGGAAGCAACCTGAGCCACTGGGCTGGCAGACTTCCTGTGTGTCCGGGTCCTTCTGGTCCAAGTTACTCCTGGTGTTGGGACAGATGTTTTGTTCTCCTTACCTTTGATCCTGGATGTGTTAGAGCTCCTGAGAGTGGAGCTTCCTCTGGGTGTTGTGGGACTGGCTGTGGAGCTTGCACCCAAGGTTTGCTTAGGGTACCGTCCGGCCCAGACAGACTGGAAGCAACCTGAACCACTGGGCTGGCAGAGTTCCTGGGTGGCTGGTCCTGCTGGTCCCAGTTACTCCCAGTGTTGGCACAGATGTTGTGTCCTCCTCACCTCTGATCCTGTGCATGTTGTATGTGAACATTCTTGTGCTCTCATTTTAGAAGTGTTTCTGTGTAGTTAAGGAACAAGATAGAAGAATATAATAGAGTCCATCAAAATGTGTAACTTAAGTAAAAACTACAGTATTGAAGGCTTTCAGAAAACTGGTTAGAGAAACAATTTAGAAACACTTCTAA
>JADRCC010115368.1:0-12683 GCA_019843855.1 Hylomyscus alleni
CTGGGGCATATATATATATATATATATATATATATATATATATATATATATATTATGATCACTTAACTTTCTGCATTAGCGATTGAAAAACATCTTTCAAATAGTTTATTTTTTTTAGGCAAGTAGGTGAGAGATACATTAGAAACAGAGACAAAATGAATGACAAAGAATGAATAGTGAGGAAGAGGGACATGGGATTGTATAGTACTTTCACGTATATCTTTTTAGACAGTGACTGCATGGGCATTCACCTCACAAAAAAAGCAAGAAACCTTGGTATACTCTTGCCTCCTCATTTCATTATTGTTTCCTTTACATTTATCTTTATTTTTTCTTTCTTAAAGTATAATAATCCACTTGTCTTCAGCTACAATGATAAAGCATTGTGTCACCCTCACCCCTGTATTTGTGTGTATGTGTGTCTGTGTGTCCATGTGTGTGTGTGTGTTTAAAGAAAATAACCAGAAGCAGTTATTTTTAAAAGTATAAGTCATGGAAAATATTTCACTGCTGTCCTACAATTGCAAACACTCAAATAAATTTGGATAATGGTAGAGTGATACATGCAATATCAAGTGTTAGTACAGCATTAAATGATTTTTACTAAGAGGAATCTTTCTTTAGCCAGTGATGCTCTGAATTAACTGAAAATAAATGGAAATAAATGTGTTGTCTTGAAAGTTATGTCATACATTTCTGAGGACATTTCAATTATATTCTGTAAAACAATCAATACCTAAAGGTCGAAGGAGGGATTGATCACTCTTCAGTTTGGAGTAACTCTAATGACTATACTTTATAAACATTTATCTTTATAAAAATCAAGCATAGTGTCCCACATTGTGGTTTAATAAAACATACAGACATTTTCAAACTACTTAGTCTGTTGCTTTTGTCTCTAACATCAGTTGAATTTAAATATATGTTAAAAAGAAGATCCTTTTACATACTTCTGCAGTACTAAGTAAAAGGAATTATCTGTTAGTATGAGTATAAAATGAAAACTATAGCTAGCTGATCCAGAAGATTCAGCCTCAGAAACTATATTCTTTATGAACATGTTTCATTTCCCTTTTAAAGAACGAGGACTCTTGAGTAACATGTATTGCCCACAGAAAGAAGTGATAGCTAAGCCTGCAACAATTGTACTCTTTTCTTATTTAACAACTTTGTCTTTGGGTATCAGTTACCACAGATAGAACTAGACATTGCAGTGCCTTCTCAAAGTTCAGTGATTAGGACAATATAGACAGCACTTGAAAAGGAAAAGGCAGAGAGTATCCTGTAGCAAAGAAAGGAGTGAATGATGAGGATCACTACAGGGGGTAACTGAAGTGTGATCCTCTACATATTCTTTGAAGGAGAGATTATGTTTTTTCATTTGAGACTTCAATAAAAATATTATCCTATCATAGTTATTGATCATTTTATTTGCTTTAAATCTGTCTCTTTCACACCTTTTTCTTCTATTCTCTCACTAGCATTTTCTCCCTATATCTCCATTCCCACAGCTCCAATATAAACATATACCCACAAATGTACCCACACATGTATTACAACCTCCATTTTTAAATCAATTTAGACTCTGAAGGTACTCACTGATAAACAGGACTTCCATCCATTTGAGTATATGGTGGCATAATGAAGATCTATTCAAATAATCCAGGAACTATAGTCCCTTAGTCATATCCGTTAATGCCAACGGAGCCGTGTCAGGAGCCATAACAAGACAAGCTAATAACTAGCAGGTGATCATCCTGAAATGCCTGCTTTGGATTATTATATAATCTTTGACAAGTGAGCCCTTATTAAGCAAGGCTGTGAGGGACTAATTTTAGGAAAGATTCCTGCTATTAATATGTTTTTCCTGTTATTATTATACATATTAATAATCACTAAATAATAGCACACCCCTTTGGAGCAGATCTCTGCAGATCCATGAAGTTGTACTCTCTTATAGCGATTCTATACAGATAAATAGATGACTTAAGACTTTATGTTGATCCTAAAAGAATTCCTAAAATTATATCAGTAATTATTAAGCTCTTTTATAACAGGACTGCTATTAGGTCCTTTTTTTTTTCTTTTTCTTTTTAATTGTGTCCTTTTCTGATAGTCAAAACTGCAATGAAAACTGTGCCAGTCTCCCAAGTATCAGCAGTTAATTGCTCTTAGATGATAACCAGACTTTCTCATACTCAGAGCACATTCCAAGAGGATGTAAAACAATTGACCAAAGGTCATAAAAAGAAGACTAACAGTTTATTATAAGTGCTAGGACAGAAGATAAAATAACTGGGTTTATCTATACAAAACCTCACTTAAAACTTAGTTATGGTCTTAACCTTCCGTGAACCTGTGGAGCTGAGGCAGGTGATGGATGTTTAGCTAGATAATTACTCCTAATGGATATGCATGTAAACATTCTCTGTTGTAAACTTCTATTTCAATTTATGATTTTATTTTCTGTGTGAACTTTTGAGGAACTTTTTAACATGTGATCGTGTATTCTGAAAGATGTTTAAGGTCTGAGGACAAAGAGAAGAGTCAGAACTGGGGGACTGAGGTGGGAGGAACGGAAGTGAGAAGAACTGAGCTGAGAGAGGAACTGAACTGAGGAGAAGTTTTTAGACAGAACACTTTTTAGATTAGAAGGAGAATGCAGAGTGGAATAAGAAACTATAGGTAATATAAAATACTAAGAGAGCAATGTGCAGAATGCAGAGGGAAAGAGGAATAAAGAAGATGCTCTAGAGTAGAAGGAGCAGGCAGGCTTCTCCTTACCATGGAATAGAAAAGGTCCCATGGTAAGGACAAGGCAGACTTAGTCTTATTAAAAGAAACAAAGCTTTTTTCTTACAAAAATGGGTTTAATTCATTTAACATTAAAAGGGTAGAAGCCTGTTCTTTTTCTATGTAATAAAGATTAGAGTTCCATTTTTCATTCAGAATGAATGAGTTCTTTCTGCACCACTGTTTGGTCTTTTGCTCCATATGCATATGTGAATATGGATGTGTGTATAAGTATGTATTGTGAGAATGTATGCATGTGTGTGTGTAAGTATGTAATTGTAAGAATGTGTGCAAGCTGGGCCCAACTGGGTTCAAATGGAAATGTATAAATGAAAAAAATGATCATGAATCTGTATATGAATTTATGTGAGATTATGCATATTTACCTATATAAAAGTTTTTCCTTCTGCAAGTATTATTCTCTTCTCCTGGTTCAATAAAAGTTTATTGCTCCAAACATTCCTCTAGCCCAACAAGCAAGAGGCATCTGGACAATAGGGAAAAGGCTCTAGCAATCAATCCTTTACTTAATCTCCTACTGTTTTAGGATGAGGTGCTAAATGCCAGAAACTGCAGTTTCTGACCTCAGAGGATCACAGAAGGCAGGTCAACTACAATAGCAGAGTAACTTAGACTTAGATAAGTAAACTTTTAATTATACAGAAACCCTAAATATCTCTGAAGTCTTACCCCTGCCTATGCTCTTCTCCCTCAGCTGTCTCAAGAAGAAAGAAGAAAGAAGAGAAACACCCAGTTGCGGCTGGCCCCCTGCAGAATCAAACTCTTGTAACAATCAAAATGCCTCCCTAGTCCATTCAAATGCATAGAGAAGCACTTCAAGTGAGAATTGTAAAAGGAGGAACCTGTTTGCAGATATCTCACTGAATTTAGCATAAAGAAATTGCTCTAAAAAACTTATATTAGCAGCTTAAATTCATTTGTAACATTTATAGATTAAAATTAATAAGCCTATTTGTGACACTTCAAGTGATTTAATTAAAAATTGTCTGAATTAATGTGTAAAACTAGTTTTCAATTTAATTATTTCACACAATACAAATGTTTGCCTTTCTACACACTTATTTCCCTTCATGATCGATGCATACTTTGTTCTAAAACTATCATATTAATGACTTAGTCAAAAACTTGAGTTGAAATGATTCATTATTCATGTTCTACAACACTCTTACAATCTATTCAAATTTAGCTGTCTTTCACAGTTCTGCCTGTTTTCATTGTTATAAATTATATTTTAGAACTTTGTCTTTATACTGTCTTTAAGACATATTTTATAATTGAGCATATAATGAAAGGATAGTGTATAGCATTAATTATAAGATCAGTTCAGAGTCAAAGAAGGAACTCATTGAATATATTTTCGTGAAGCATCTAGATCCTATTATGTTTAAATTTCAAGATGATAAATATTGCTTATTAGAATCAATTCATAATTTAAAAAAGAGGAAGTTCTGTGGCAAAGTGGAATTTCTTCCTGAAATAACATTACTAATTGAAAACTTTTAGATGTGATTAAATGTTGACTTTAGAAATGCTGGAAACATGCAAACTCTAGCATACAATTATATCATCAACTTGAGTTAATGATTTAAAACATATTTATGCCGTCTAATAGATTAATAAAGCATCTCTGGTCTGTTATTTAGCCTCTGCATGCCTCAGTTTCCTCATGTGTATGAGAAGATGTTGAAATAGCTGATTCACTATAGTTTTTATAGTTTATGATAATTATATGTAAGGAAATAATTCCTATATCCTTGAGAGAAACAGGTATTAAAAGTATCAGAGGTTCCAATTATATTTTACTTCAGGTCACTTCAGCCATCTCTCTGCACATCTATACCCTTTATAATATTTAGTTATATTCTGCTATTCTCTTTCCATTCAGTCTTACTTCAAAATCTCCATTTGAGAAATGTCATCAACAGGCAGGTAAAAGGAAGCATAAGAAACTGCTTCTTTGCAAAGGAATTTTATGTTATTTATTTTATTTTATTTTACCAAATCTCTCATATACATTTAAACCTAACAGACAAACCCTTTTAGACAAATGGAAAAATCACCTTTCCAGTATTTTTTAGCGACTCAAAAGATGGCAGGCATTACAAAAGGAAGTAATAATTTAGTGGTGCATTTTTTTTTAATCCAAGAATCAAAGTATGGGTCTAATCAGGAATTTGATTAACCATTTCCTGTGACAGTTAAGTACTATATGTCTTGATGCCAAACATAGAAGCTCTAGGGTCCTCAGTAGATACATCCATACAGTTCCATGAACAAACTTATTTTAAGTGACTCATGTGTCTATTAACTGGTGCACATAAGGTAGATTCACCACCATGTGGATGACTCTTAATTGTGAAGCTTTTTTTTTGTAGTAGAAAAATGGGTGGGGGTAAATTTGTCATGGTTCTCTATAGAAACACAGCTATAGAATGGATAAACATATGGGATTCACATATGAAATGTTGTTGACCAATAAGTGGAAAAAATGTAGGGTGAACAAGTAAGCCAGAGACAATAAAGAATTGTCAGTATAGGTCCAGTATGAGAAGCAATGAGTTTGAGAGGCCAGAAGTACTAAACTTTCCATTTGAGTCTAATTTCAAGAAAAGTCCATGTCCCAGTCTGAAACCTTCAAGCAGATGAAATGATAAAGAGCATCCTTTTTGTGCCAGTAACATTTTTGTGAGACTAAAGGAGGTCCTCTCAATAGAAAGCATTGGGTCTTGTCAGGTGTACCTATTCTAACATGAAATTCACCATCAAATAGTATCTCCCTTATATATTAATATTTTCAACGAGATATCTGTCCAGTCTTCATTTCTGTATCAGGCAAGTTGACATAGGGAACTAACAATGACAGCAACTATTGACAAATTACAGCACTGATAACATAATTGAGCAGCAGTGTTACAACAGTGAGTGATGTTCATGGCCTCTTAATTTCAGACATTCATAAGCATAAAGTTTGAGGGCTCATAACTTACAAATCATCCCAAGATAAATGACATTCAGTGATTATCAGATTTTCTTAGACAAAGATTAGGTACTTCCTATCCATTTCTTCAACTTCTAAAATAAGATTTTTCATGAAATGATAAAAAATTGAGACCAGAACCAAGTAAATAGTGATTTATGTAACACAAACAAGATTCCTTTGTCAACTTTTATCTGAAGTTTTATAGTTGCAAAAAATTTCCAGCAACATCTATATCCAAGGTAAGTTTGGATGAATATATATGGCTACACATATAACAGAACAAGATCATGACATGTAAAAATGTAGAGGGAAAGCTGGTGAAATGACACAGTGGCTGAGGGTACTGGTCACCAATGTTAGTGGTGTGAATTGAATTCTCAGAACCCATGTGGAAGAAAGAATGAGTGATTCCTCCAAGTTTTCCTCTGACATGTGTACGGTCACATTTGTACATACTCATACACAGAGAGACCTAAACAAACAGACAAACAAACAAACAAAAATAAGTAAAATAAAATACAGAAAGAAGAAAATAAAAGAATAAAAATAGTATTCGTTCTTAAGGAATTAATTCCTCTTGAACAGTGAAACTTGTCCAAATTCTCAGAGATAGAATAAAATAGATTAATTAATACTCATTGGAGCCACATTACTTCAGTATGAAATCAGAAAAAAAGAAATATTAGATTAACAGGATAAAAGACACTTTTCTCAATGATATCTGATATACCTAATAGAATCAGCTACTAGACAAAATGGACTTAATGCTACAAACAAAATGACAAGGAGTG
The DNA here is from genome assembly GCA_019843855.1 of Hylomyscus alleni. Taxonomy (NCBI): domain Eukaryota; kingdom Metazoa; phylum Chordata; class Mammalia; order Rodentia; family Muridae; genus Hylomyscus; species Hylomyscus alleni. Next base: position 6,586 of record JADRCC010115368.1, read on the forward strand.
CAAAGAATCCTGTGATGAACCTCAAGTGAGATGCACTGAAAAGAATGGTTTTTATCCACTTTAAATTTTATAATCATATACTAGCAGATGCTTAATATGTGTAAATACTTATGGAAAAGTTATCTCTTAAAATGTTAGTTGGAAACTCTCTATCCATATGCTATTTTGCCACCTTATAGCTATTTTAGGGGCTTTTTGTATCAGACAAAAGTTTATGTCAGTTAAGAATGCAAGTGGAATTTTAGAACAGTTGTAAAGTTGGTTGCATATTATAAAGAACATATATCATACCACCAAGAATCATTATCATTCAATTTTCATAAAATATAAATGCTTCCAATCTGTATTTATATAACAAGAGCACACTTCTAAAAGCATTTTAACTTGAAAATTTATACAAAGTAATATTAATAGTGAGCATCATAATTTTTCACTATGCTTATATGTTCTCAAAGATTCTGATAATGAAATAATGTCATTTTATATTCTCAATGGTAATTTGTTTTGTTTTGTTTTGTTTTTGTTCTTGTTGTTGTTTTGTGAAACAGGGTTTCTCTGTATGTCCTGTATGTCCTGGCTGTCCTGGAACTCACTCTGTAGGCCAGGCTGACCTCAAACTCAGAAATCCATCTGCCTTTGCCTCCCAAGTGCTGGAATTAAAAGCATGCACCACCACTGCCTGGTTTATAATGGTAATATTTATTTGTTAAATAGTGTATCATGCTATCTGATTCAGCTAGAGTTCCCATGCTTACTTGGTATTTTGAATGTTACTTATGTCCATTCTATCTGCCTGAGAGAAATCAAAAGCTACAGGACAGGTTTCAGGATCTTGAGATTCAATGCACATAAAAGAACAATGTGATATGTGTTTCATTTTTATGGAAAATTCTATATAGTCAGGATACATAGATACATGGTCTCTTTACCAAATGCTAATTTACTATGCCATGGCAAAATGAATCATAGGGATATTCAAAAAGGTATGGATCAATAATGAGAGAAAATGAGAAACTCATTTGATATTTTTATTTTCTAGCGTGAAAAAGAGATTGGAACAAGGTAATATCTGGTGTAATAATCACTAATGTCATGCAAAATTTATTAAGGAATGCAATTGCGGAAATTATCAAATCAAAGAATATTACAGGTAGAAGAATCATTTCACATGTTCATTTTTTAAAAAATGAACTGGATTTGTCTGTTGTCCTTAAAATAATGTCTATTTCTTCCTGTGATTGTCCTCCTTTTCCACTATTGAGCACTTTTAGACCAATGATTTTGTGTCACTTATTCTAAACATGCTGAGGATGGTAACTAGAATATCATGGACAATGAACTTGACCTTTTGGAAATGGTTCTCTAGTATGTGATATAAATTTAGCACAAGGCAACTATAAGGTTTTGTGTTGAATTTTCAGATGAGAAGATTATAAAATTCATGGGACATGAACCTAACAGTTATTAGAATATGATTTCTTATTTGGAAAGTACTGCACTTTAACAGAATTATTCTGCTTCTATTGTTGCAATATAAACTTATACATGTTAGATAACATTAGTGAGTTATTTTTCATTATTTTTTCTTTTATTGGAAAATAATTTTTTCACACAATTATATTCTGATGATTGTTTCCCCTCCTCTTGCTCCCCCCAGTTCTTTACCCCACTCATTGAGTTCCAGCTTTAAAGGAGATAAGTTGGGTAAATCACTAACAAATATATCCAAATATCTTTAAAAATATTGAACCTGTCATATATACCAGGTAAAGAAAATCAATCATGCATGTTAAGATTTTCTTTTTCAATTTTTCATTGTTGAAAATTCTCATGCATGCATATAATATTTTGATCAAGTCCACCCCTACTCCTTCCTTTCTAATTCTTCTATACACTCCACTACTATTCCCTCACAATTACATGCTTGTTTTTAAAGCAATTATATCCACTTAGTGCTCCCAGTGTGTTAATGAGTATAGAGCCATCCTCTGAACCATAAATAGCCTCACAAGCATTACATTCTTGAAGAACATTGACTCTTTACCACTATCCATATATTTCCAAGACCTCATCGAAGATTATATTCCTAAAAGCTCAGCAGCTCTCCAAAGATGATTTTTCAACATGTACTCTATTTTCAATGTCATAACTTAGGTTTTGTGTCTTTTTTTATTCTGAAATAAAGCCTTAGATATTTTAGTAAAGAATTCTTACCATCAAGATTTTATTTATTTTCCCACTATTGGCTGAGTCTTGCCTATTAGGCATTTCTTTCAATACACTCAAATATGATTTTTATTTCCTTGTTTGTTTCTTTGCTCATTTTTCCAGACAAAGTCTCATGTAATTGACACGCACCTGGAACTCTTACGTACTTTAGGATTACCTAAATCTTAACTCTTCTGTTTCACCTTCTGGGTTCTGGGCTTATAGGGATGAACTGCCACTCTAAGTTTTCTTTTGTATTGGGAATCTAACCAACACTTTTTGCATGGTAGGTGAGTACTGTCTTATGTGATAATTTATTTATCTACATTCCGATTGCAGCTTCTCCTCCTTTCTCTCCTCCTAGTCCCTCTCTTTTCCTTCACGTCACCCCCATCCTGCAGTCCTCCCTTTCTCCTCAGCATAAGCATATGTGTGTGTGTGGGGGGGCTTCCCACGGATATCAATCTACCTTTGCATATCAAATATCAGTAGATTAGATGCATCTTCTCCTTTTGTGGCTAGAAAAGGCATACTAGTTAGGGAAAAGGTATAAAAAAAAAAACAGGCTATAGAATCAAAGACAGCTCCTGGTCATCTTGTTAGTAGTTCCAAATGAAGACTGTGATGCACAACTGTTACATGTGTGCAGAAGGTCTAGGTCCATCCGATGAATACTTTCTGTATGTAGGTTAATTCTTTGTGGGCCCCAAGAGACCAAGTTAGTTGATTATGTTTTCTTATAGTATGCTTGACCTCTCTGTCTCCTACAATCCTTCCTCCTCCATCCTTCACAGAATTCCCCAAGACCTACCTGCTATTTCTACTAGTTACTTGGTGAGTCCCACTGAGATGACAGTTATACTAGGCTCTTATCTACAAAGTATAGCTGAAATTGTTAATAGAGTAAAGGGTAGTCTCTCTCATGACATGGGTCTCAACCTGGTTCAGTTATTACTTAGCCATTCCCTTAATTTCTGCCCCAATTTTTACTCCTGAACTTTTTGTAGATAGGAAAAATTGTGGGTTACAGAATTTTTGGCTGGATTTTTGTAACCAATTCCTCCATTTATAGTCTTTCTGGCTACCAGAGATGGCCATTTCAGGCTTCATATCCCCCTATTGCTAGGAGTTTTACATAGGGTTATCCTTATAGATTCCAAGGAGTTTCCCTTATCCTAGGTTTCTGGCTAGTCCTAGAGATGTCCCTCACTGGTTCCAGTTCTCCTTCCCAATACTCTCTCCCTCCATCCTTCCCCAACTAATCCTCCTGGCTTATTACTAACTAATTACTTCCTCTGCCAAACATGAGATCTGTAGCACCAGCCGGGTGATGGTGGCACACGACTTTAATCCCAGCACTTGGGAGGCAGAGGCAGGCAGATTTTTGAGTTCCAGGCCAGCCTGGTCTACAGGGAGAGTTCCAGGACAGCCAGGGCTACTCAGAGAAACCCTGTCTCCAAAACAAAAACAAACAAACAAACAAACAAACAAACAAAGAGATCTCTAGCACATACTCAAATTCAACTAAAGTAGTTACCTTTATTTCACTATGCAAACTGAAAAATTTTGACTTTGAAGTTACAAAAACTAAATATTTGGCCCAAAAAACATAAAGTAGTTCCATTGATTTGTGATAAACACAGCTTCCCATATTGTTCTCTTCCTTTAAACAGAAACTGAAGAGTGCATTTTCTTCTACTTTTTCTAGGTGATAGCATTTATCTACTGAAGAAGTGGTCAATGGCTCCAGTTCCACGTGATTAGCTTCCTCATGAGAGAAAGCATAATGCTGCATGCCAAATACCAACATAATCACAAGAAGGGCATTTTAATTCTCATAAAAACGTATTTCAAGCTCCTAGATTAATCTGGTGACAGAGTGTTTACCACTCTTAATTCTAAAAAGTGACCTGACTTTATAAAATTGCTATTCCTTGTGTCTGAGAAAGAAGAGGCAGATGGTATTATGTCAGAAGCTAAAGAAAGAAATTGTGCATCTCTGAGTTGTCCAGTGAAAGTATCTGGAGGCAGATCACTCAAATTCAAATTCAAATGTACATAAATAGAATTTTTAAAGACAGTGTCCACTTAAATACCTAAACTGGGCTCTAGTAGCCATGTTCATTTAAGAAAAAAACACCTTGTATATCGCATAGCTACTATGCACCCAAAACATAAATGTATATAGTAAGGATTCATAAAATAACTCAGTAAAATCATATGTCCACATGAACATGCATCACTTCAGAATGATCCTAGGACATGAATATATGCACCAAGTAACTGAAAAAATAGTTTTAAAAGACAAAAGTTCAACTTATATTTTATTGTTATCTAGGCAGAAGCACATGTTCTAATCTTTTCTCATTTACTCATTCCAAAGAAAAATTGGCCTATTTCTTTGAATAATTTGTGATCATTATAATACCTAAGAGTTAAATAAAGCATAGTAATGGCTATTTATAAAATTATTACTAAAATATTATTTTAATATATAAGACTATAAAATAATGAATTATGACCGATTGGATAATGAAGTATGACCAATTTGTTAAAGCAATAATTCACAACTTAACTTTAGGTTCCTAAAGAAGCTAATGCATTAAACCTGTATGTATTTTGTGGCAGGCTAAGAGTAGTATACACTGTCTAGAGATATGTGTTACATAAAATTCTTGTCCAGTCAAACTCTATTTAAATCTATATTCCCCTTTATATATACCTATGCTCTCTTTTTTTTAATTTTTTTTTTTTTTTAGTTTTTTGAGACAGGGTTTCTCTGTGTAGCCCTGGCTGTTCAGGAACTCACTCTGTAGACCAGGCTGGCCTTGAACTCAGAAATCTACCTGCCTCTACCTCCCAAGTACTGGGATTAAAGGCATGTGCCACCAATATCCACCTATGCTCTCAATATACTTTTCTACATACATTATATCTTTGTAGTTTTAGCAAGGCTTGATATGTAGCCTAACATTCTGTGTCAAGCCCCATTCATTCTTCACATAAACTATGAACTTTCATCAACTTGGATCTCTTTGCAAAAGAGTCCTTTTTAAAAGGACTATAATACTTTTGTATTCCTCCCCACCCCTGATCTTTGAGCAAACCTTTCTTTAGGTGGCTCAATTATCAGTAAACTTTAGTCAGAAGACACATACGAGTTTTTTTGCCAATATAGCAGAACATAGCATGGATTACATATCATCTATTATTTTATTATTTATGACAATAAATTATTCTATCTTTACCCTAAAGGGCAATATTTTCTTCTGAAAACAAAATTCAGATACCTCAAGGGCAGAAACAATATATTTGATTAACATATTTATTGGCACAGAAAGCATTTATTGTGGTTTATTTATGGGCTAAATAGAGTACTATGCCCTGAAGACAGAGATGGCAAATAAATGTTCTTGAGATTCAAGGAGATTCTGTCCCTGTACTTCAATCTAATAATTGCTAGAAGAAGGTCATAAAATAATGCTCTAGATCAGTGATTCTCAGACATTAGTGTGCATCCAATCACTTAGAAGGCTTATTAAAATGAGAACTGCTAGACTTCAACCCAACTATTTCTGATTTAGCAAATCTGAAATAGGACCTTATGATACATTCCCATCACACTCACACAGGACGCTACTGGTTTTGTTGGGCAGACAGTGATTTAGAGAAGGAAATTGTCATTATATGGGGCATTTTATACATTTTAAGGAATATGACAAAAAAAGATATTGTAGGTATTGAAGAGGGGGTCTCTGGGAGGAGTTGGGGTACAAAAGGGAAACAAGAATGTGATTTAATTCTATTTACTTAAAATATGTTTTTAAATGTTAACAAATTCAGATAAATTGAAATCATGTAACTTTTCTCATCATAATGCAATAAAAGTT
>JADRCC010115371.1:0-13141 GCA_019843855.1 Hylomyscus alleni
TAATCTGATTTTATACAGTGGTTGTGTTTATTAACTGATACATACATAAGCACAGTTAAAATAAATAAATAAATATTAACACTGTTTATGAAATATAATGGCCCATTTAAGTGATCAAATAAAATCTACTTGTAGGGATTTCCTGTCTTCATTCAGGCTCAATATTGTATTCTTATTATGTTCTCTGAGGTATCTTACACACTGTCAACACTTCATGCAGCTCCAACTGGCAGTGATAATTAGCTTTTCCATTTGTGCTCATTAGCTGGGGCTAAGGGTGTATGTGCCACCAATGTACAATGACTCCTCTCATTTCCATATTTATAGGCCTGACAACTTCAAGAGTGTACTATGTAATATTAATTGAACAAAGATTTTTTTGTTTCTTTTTTTAATAGATATTTTCTTTATTTACGTGTCATATGATTTCTCCTTTCCCAGTTTCCCCTTCAAAAAACAAACAAATAAATAAACAAAAACAACAAGAACAAACCCTTGTTGCCTCCCTCCTCCCCATGCCTGCCACCCCACCCTCTCCCACTTATTGGCCCTGGCATTCCCCTACACTGGGGCAAAGAACCTTGACAGGGCCAAGGGCCTCTCCTCCCATTGATGATCGACTTTGCAATCCTCTACTATACACATGCTGCCAGAACAATCAGTCCCACCATGTATAGTCCTTGGTTGGTGGTTTAGTCCCTGGGAGCTCTGAGGGTACTAGTTAGTTCATATTGTTGTTCGTCCTAAGGGGCTGCAAACCCTTCAACTCCATTGGTCCTTTCTCTGACTCCTTCATTGGGGACCCTGTACTCAGTTCAATGGATGGCTGTGAGCCTCTACATCTGTATTAGTCAGGTACTGTCAGAGCCTCTCAGGAGATAGCTATATTAGACTGGTTTGTCCTTCCTTCAGTCTCTGCTCCATAGTTAGTCTCTGCAACTCCTTGCATGGGTATTTTATTCCCTCTTTTAAGAAGGAATGAAATGTCCACATTTTGGCCTTCCTTCTTCTTGAGTTTCTTGTGGTTTGTGGATTGTTCTTCCTGTATTCCGAACTTCTAGGCTAATAACCACTTATCAGAGAGTGTATACCATGTGTGTTCTTTTGTGATTGGGTAACCTCACTCAGGATGATATTCTCCAGATCCATCCATTTCCCTAAGAATTTCATAAATTCATTGTTTTTAATAGCTGAGTAGTACTCCAATATGTAAATGTACCACATTTTCTGTATCCATTCCTCCATTGAGGGACATCTGGGTTGTTTCCAGTTTCTGGCTATTATAAATAAGGCTGCTATGAACATGATGGAGCATCTGTCCTTATTGCATGTTGGGGCATCTTTTGGGTATATGCCCAGGAGTGGTATAGCTGGGTCCTCCGGTAGAACTATGTCCAATTTCCGGAGGAACCGCCAAACTGATTTCCAGAGTGGTTGTAACAGCTTGCAATCCCACTAGCAATGAAGTAGTGTTCCTCTTTCTCCACAACCTCTCCAGCATCTGCTGTCACCTGAGTTTTTTATCCTAGCCAATCTGACTGGTGTGAGGTTGAATCTCAGGGTTTTGATTTGCATTTCCCTGAAGACTAAGGATGTTGAACATTTCTTTAGGTGCTTTTCAGTTATTCAGTATTCATCAGTTGAGAATTCTTTGTTTAGCTCAGTACCCTATTTTTTAATAGGGTTATTTGGTTCTCTGGAGTCTAACTTCTTGAGTTCTTTGTATACATTGGATATTAGCCCTCTATCAGATACAAGATTGGTAAAGATCTTTTCCCAATTTGTTGGTTGCCATTTTGTCCTATTGACAGTGTCTTTTGCCTTATAGAAGCTTTGCAACTTTATGAGGTCCCATTTGTCAATTCTTGATCTTAGAGCATAAGCTACTGGCGTTCTCTTCAGAAAATTTTCCCCTGTGCCTATTTGCTCAAGGTTCTTTCTCACTTTCTTTTCTATTAGTTTCAGTGTATCTGGTTTTATGTGGAGGTCCTTGATCCACTTGGACTTGAGCTTGTACAAGGAGTTAGGAATGGATCAATTTGCATTTTTCTACATGCTAAGCGCCAGTTGAGCCAGGACCATCTATTGAAAATGCTGTCTTTTTTCCATTGGATGGTTTTAGCTCCTTTGTCAAAGATCAAGTGACCATAGATGCATGGGTTCATTTCTGGGTCTTCAATTCTGTTCCATTGATCCACCTGCCTGTCACTGTACCAATACCATGCAGTTTTTTATCACAGTTGCTCTGTAGTACAGATTAAGGTCCTGGATGGTGATTCCACCAGTGGTTCCTTTATTGTTGGGAATAGTTTTGGCTATCCTGGGTTTTTTGTTGTTCCAGATGAATTTGCAAATTGCTCTTTCTAAGTCTGTGAAGAATTGAGTTGGAATTTTGATGGGGATTGCATTGAATCTTTAGATTGCCTTCGGTAAGATGGCCATTTTTACTATATTAATCCTGCCAGTCCATGAGCATGGGAGATCTTTCCATCTTCTGAGATCTTCTTCAATTTCCTTCTTCAGAAACTTGAATTGAACAAAGATTTTAACTTTCATCTCTCTTGGAAAGGGTATCAATTTTAGGTAAAAATTAAAATCCATATCCTCTTGACCTAAAAAAAAATGTATTGAAAACATACCTGACAAAGTCACTTAATATATGTACACTAATCAGCAGCACATTGTTGAAATGTTTCTTCAGTTTGATGAGTACTGGGCTTAGAAGGGACCAGAGGAATTGATGGTTGAGGCTTGACTTAGCATGAACTTTCCATTTTCTCTTTAGTACTGCTATTTGCAGTCATCAAAGAGGGATGTGTAGCATCATATGGTCCCTACATTGTTACAGAAGCTCCCACTGCTCAGCAAGTACATCTGGGTGAGCACACACCTTCAGTCTGCCTGGCATGTCAGTGAGTCTGGATTTTAATTTCTTCTAAAGACCTTAATATTAAAAAGGCATTGCCTTTGTCTTTAAGATGAATTCGAGCCTGGCAGTGGTGGTGCATGCCTTTAATCCCAGCATTTGGGAGGTAGAGGCAGGCAGATTTCTGAGTTTGAGGCCAGCTTGGTTACAGAGTGAGTTCCAGAACAGCCAGGGCTACAGAGAGAAACCCTGTCTCGAAAAACCAAAAACAACAACAACAAAAAAATTAATGCTCAACATCGAAGGTACTTAGTAGTCAGTTAAATGACTGAAAACCTCTTGAAACATATATTTCTGATCTTCCATACACTTCAGGGTCTGCAGCTTCAGACACGACCAACTGTGAACAGAAGACAATGTGTCTATATACATACACAGACCTATTTCTCTTTTTTATCTAATCAATGGAACATAACAACAATTATTTACATAGAATTTTATTGTATTAAGTGCATTACACCTTCCAGAGATGACTTAAGGTATATAGAAGGATATGTGTAGGGAATGTGCAAATATTATATTATTTTATGTGAGGTATTTGAGCATCTGTGCATTTTGTCCTCTATAAGACTTTTTTAAAATTAATTTATTTTTACACTCCATATTCCATTCCCCACCCCCCCATCCACCCTCCACCTGCTCCACATCCCACACCCACTCCCTACCACCCTGTCTCCATGTGGATGCTCCCACTCCCACCCCATCTGACCTCTAAAAACCATCCTCCATAGTTAAATGTAATTAGACACTGATTACAAGAACTTTTTAGATGAGATATGGATGGGCAATCATAGCAATGATATATAGCCCATTATAATAATAATGTTGGAATTATAATGCATTAACTAGTCTAGCAATAATAACAAGGGTTACCAATTATTAAACAGCAATGGTAATAATAGTCATGTTATCAGTTACTCAGTAATTTGTATGAGCTAACAGATAGTACCTCAGGGTGTCAACAAAGACTTCCTAAATACATTTGTAGGGGGAAGTAAAGAACATCAAGATGACTTGAGGAGGCAAAAAGAAAGATGTTCTGGAAAAAAGAAAATACTCACAAGGAAGGATGTGTCAGAAGGAAGTATACATCCAGGGTGTTAACTCTTTAGACACCAAACTACAAATTTCAGTGTGGAACAACGAAAATGTTTACATCCATAAAATGAACCAGGGAGCAGATTATAGTATGCCTAGAATCTCCCGATAAAGCAATGTGGAATGTTGAGTTTTAATCATGGAATACAATGTTCAGTCTTGTCTTTTGCTGTATAGTGCTTCATCTGAGAGCTAAAAAGAAATGGGTCAGAGGATTAGCCTAGCCCAAGTTTAGCCATACTTCAGTGGCCTGCCATTAATTGGCAGTCCTACAAGAGATGATGAAGTAAAGGAAATAGGAGTTGGAGTTGATTCATTGTGGTGGCAGTACACACTCCTGAAAAAACAAAGAATTTAAATCCACCCTAAGTCAACATCTAGTTCTGGGCTTTTGCAAAGAGAGTGAGAATTAGATCCCTTTATTCCCAAAGATAACTGAGAAGAAACCAGTGCTAGAGGATGCATTCTATAAATCACACTGAGTGTGAGACACACAGGAGAAATGTAAGTGGTCTTGTGGGCAATCACTTTGTAGCAGCTTTGGTTATGGTATAAGAGTTGGACTAGAAACCAAAGTATATTCCTAGGTTAAAGTATGCAAGTTGATGTGATCAACTGAAAAAAATTACATACAACTAAGAAGAGACAAAATCATAGACCAAACTGTATGAAAAGTGCCATATAATAGGAATTTATAATGTCATATACTAGGAATTTATAGGGAAGTGAAACAGGAAAGAATGCTGAATATACATAAGCAAAAAGGTGGTATAGAATCAAGAGGGTATTAAACTTCAAAAATTTCAAAACAAATGAGGTGAGAGACCACTTTAAACAGATGGAGATGTTCTTAGGCACAGAAAGGTTAACCAAGGTGAACTCCTGGAAGTATCTACTGGGTTTTATAACAAGTTCATAGAAGACTAGGGGGGATATGACATTCTATGAAGATGTAGAATAGAAGTCAAATTTCAGATCAAGGGTAAAGAAAATAGATCAGGAAATGAGCTCCTCTGAGATGCTTGGTGGGGAAGGAAAGGTGAAAACAGAGCCTATGATCTAGAGAGGAAATGAAACCTAAGGAGAGTATCTTGTATTAAGGTGGAGATGCTGGACATAGGTGCCACCTGTTGAAGAGAATGGTGGCCAGAGAATGAAAAATATAAGTGATAGACCGGGTTTTACAAGCGTGAGAGAGGATGAGAGCCAGAAAAACTATCCCTGAGTAAGAATGCCCCATCAAAATTTGATTAAATCAATTATAAAACATCACATGCAGGAAAAGGAAGATAAACTTATCTAGATAAGAGAAGGGTTGTCAGGTAACCCAGGAGACCTGCCTTGGATGGACAGAGTCAACTGATAGAGGCATTTATATGTGCACTTCGATGGCCTCTCCAATAGTACTCAAGCTGGATATTGACACTGAGAAACCAGACTGCTAAAGTGTTGAGCAGGTGCCACAAGAGAACACTGGGTCACATTGTTTATTGGCTTTTATTTGGACCATCACATGAAATGCATCCTTAGCTGATGAGACACAGGATGAAGATATCACCCGTGGAGATTTCTGAATGTCAATGTCTCCTAGCTTGCACAGCTGAGTTAGAAAACTGGTCCAAGCCATTGAATCAAAGCTCTGCTCTCTCCACTGTAATTCCATGCTCCTGTGAGGGACATGGTACTCAAACAAACATAAAGAAGGGCTAAATGATGTGCTCACACTACAACCACAACTATACCACCTCGGTTTCCCATAAAACAAACAAATGAACTATTCCTCCAACCCAGAGCTCATATATCATAGGTACTCAGAACAGTGCCAGCTCTGGGAAAAGCCCATTTACAACAAACAATAAAAATGAGGGTATATCTTGGGGTATCACTACTTTTCCAGCAGGGCAGATTGAAGAGGTTCTATGTGAGACAAGTGGGAAGCAGTCTCTAGTGAGGGTGCTATGAGGCTTTACAGTTGAATCACACTCTCAATAATGAAGGCAGAATCTATTTCTTCCTGCCTTCAATGGTGATTTATGCCTTGGGATGAAATCTGCTCTCTAAACACTGGAAAGCAAGCAAAATATTATTTTATGATAAGCCATGCAATAACATCAATGAATTTGGAAGATCTTGACAAGACCATTTAAATTCCATTGCTAGGTAGAAAATTCAACAAAGAGAGCAGCCATTCACCCTTTGTATCTCAGTCCCCCAATAAAATCTTGGGTATTTCTCAATGTTCTGAGTTTAACCAGTTCCAAAGCATTATAAGCCTTGCTTCCAGAACCCTTTGGAAGAGTTGGTCCACATATGTATGCAATGCTTACATGAAAAAAATAGGAAATGACAGAACTTTCTTTAGGGACACCTAAGATAAGCCCCTTTTCTCTCCAGAGACCTTCTTTTCTCTCTCCCCTAATCCTTGTACTTATCTTCCTACTCAAGGGTATGCATGCTCCACGGAAAGCCTGTTAAGCTGATTCATCAGAATGGGCTTGAACAATGCAAAGTGTGCAAGTCCAGTTGTTACCCTGTTGAATTCAGTGGGAATCAATACCATACAGAATCTAAGTTATCGCCAATCCAAGGCCGTGCTACATGCCTAGTGCACAGCTTATTAACAAGTTTGCTACCCAAACCCTACTGAACACATTAAAGAAAACAATCTACTGTTTATTCTAAAGACAGTAAGGGTAACAGTACTTAGTAACTCCAGACCTTGGTAGACCCCAGAACTCAGCACAACAGACTTCACGATAGAAATAACATTCAGTCCATGAAGCTCACCATGTAGACAGGACCACCTGCCAAAATGAAATCAAAGACCTAATCCATAAAAGTCCATTTTTGTGGGAAAATCTCTAAATGTACTAACCTCGCTTTTCAGCTTCTGCAGTTCTGCTTCTGGCTGATTGTTCTTTGTAACTGAAGCATGTCAACCCTGGACGTGATTTTTGTGCTTAAAAGCTCACCTTGAAAAAGACTCAGTGCAGTGCTGGAGCCTACACCCTGTCTATAAAGAAGTTTATGGCATCAGCTTGGCCTTTGGTTTCTGCAGCTTTAAAAATCAATTAAAATGTTTGTTTAACCATATTTTCTAGTTGACCTCATGGGTTCTATGTTCCTTAAAAGGGAATAATGAAGAGCAATTGATTCCGTGATAAGAAAACTGTATCTCTACTAAATTAAATAACAAAACAGACTGACATAATGAATCATTTCATGTAAGGTAGGGTGAGAAATCCATTTAAGCCAGTTAAAGAATTGGTTTTGCATTCTGAAGTAATGGGGAGCCAGGTTGTGGTAGCTGCTGGTGCACATGCTTGCTGACCAAGTATAACTATAACAAAGTGAGAGATCCAGTGCACACACACAATATGTGGTGGATTTCTTCTAAAGCCTAGAAGTAAATAAGAAGCTAATCTTTCTCATTAATTATGATCACATTGATTCTACATCAAAATGATTATATTTGGATTATTAAGTTAAATTAAAACGTAGACCTAACTCTTCTTTGTGGCTCACATGTATTTGCTGAAGAGTGCTATCTTGAATCCAAAGTCTACTACATAAAAATTACAGCACAAAGAAATTGTTAGGAGACCACAAATAGAATCCAGCAGCCACGTTCAGGAGGAAAAACATTCTCTAACAGTGTTATACAGAGTCTGAGCCACAGACTAACATTTATCTACTATTGTACATCCATAGCAGCATTGGGAGCAGACTTAATAATTAAAGCCCTTCCTCAATGAATTAACCACAGGGGATCGGATATTCTTTGTCTTAGTGAGGGTTTCCATTGCTGTGAGGAGACACCATAAACATGGCAACTCTTATGAAGAAAAATATTCAGCTGGGGCTTACAGTTCCAAGGCTTAGTCCATTATCATCATAGCAGGAAACATGGCAGTGTCCAGGCAGAAATGGTGCTGGAGAAGGACCTGAGAATTCTACATCTGGATCAGAAGGCAGTCATGAGGAGACTGTGTCACACTAGGCAGAGCTCGAACATAAGAATCTTCAAAGCCTGACCCCACAATGACACACTTCCTCCAACAAGGCTATACTTCCTAATAATGCCACTTCAATGGGCTAAGCATTCAAAAACATGACTCTATGGGAGCCATACCCATTCAAACCACCACATTCATTTCATCTCCTTTCCTCATTTTATTTACTATAGTATTTTGAGACCCAAATTAAGTATCATGACATAAATTCAAGGCGAACACTTGAAGTTTTTTATTATATTGCTCCTAGTTCTTGGTCATTGTCTATAGAATTGGCTGCATGGGTAGAAATTTTTATTTAACATATCCAACTGAATCATATAAAAGCTTTTTATCTTTGAAGAATACAGAGATTCTGGAGCCAACAGATATCAATAGCAAGTGTCTGCCACTTTGAAGTGACTGGGATTCCGATCTCAGGTGGTTTGGACGTTTTTGAAGGTAAAAATGTATAAAAATGAAACTGGGCTTCCTGCTTATATTTTGTTAAGAAGGAATACCTTCCCAAGTTCAATATAGAATCCAACTGGTTCAAAAGTAATGCTGCCTTCTGTTTGGCTATTACTTGTAATTCATTTTACATAACTCTTGGTTTTTAAGACAAACTGAATTCTGAATGAGTCAAAGGCATGGACTCTGAAACCAATCAACCACAACATACTAGGGGCCAGATAAGGTGAACTATCTTTTTCTAGGTCAAGCTCAAGGTGGGGAAATCTTGACTTGCATTGCCCTGGAGAAATTTATGTGAAAACAAGGGTGTTAGAGAAAGTGTGTAAAAGGCAAACTGTGGAGGAAGCAGGCAGAGCCTGCTGAAAGAGGCCCCAGAGGTTGTGCAGCATATTCCTGGATGCGGTGTGATCTGTAGTCAGACCAGTCCTCAGATCAGAGGCCACACATTTTCAGCCCCAACGCTGAGGGTGCTGAGATCTCAAATGGCTTGTAATTCAGCTACAGAGAAGGAATGATTATTTCCAGAGTTTCTTCCAGTTTTAATCTTCTACATTTCTCTGCTGCTGAGTTACAAAGTATGCCTTTCAGCAAAAGTCTAAAAATGTTTCACTCACACCTGGTAAGGACACTTATTTTCTGTAAAGCAGCCACCAGGATAAATGGCATTGGTATTGAAGGGATGATGTCCTAGAGTATTGTAGGAGTGTTAAGAATGGCTCTTTCTGGGGATAGGTCTAGAATACAATAGGGAAAGCCGGTAAGTGCAAACTCCTCCCTCTGACCCCTGCCTTCCAGGTTTATAAAGAGAAGAAGCCAGGCAGAGAAAGGTGTCATTATAATGCCCGAGTTGGTGAGACAGAGACAGGGGATACCTGAAACTCTTGAGCCTAGCCTATGAAACAAGCTACCCTGTCTCAAAAAATAAAGTAGAACATTAGAGGAGAATGCCCAACACTAACCACTGGCCTCCACACACTCCCATGCACACACATGCGTACATACCAACAAGTATGCACATAAACACCTACATGCAAAACTGGACTTTTCCCTATAAAGTTTTTTGAGACTATTCTTTTTAGAAAAAAATATTTACTTGTATTTCATCCATTATATTAATTTAATTATGAGAAGATGTTGTCAAAATGTATATGGATTTGCAGCAACATTGTAGATTGTTGGTGACAATGTTGGAAAAAATATTTACCAGCTGCACAATTTGTACGCTATAGAAATCAACATTGCTAAACACAGAACCACCATATCAGCCAGTTATATACTCAAAAGTACATACTCAAAGGACTCCAAATCAGTATACATAGGGAGATTTGCACTTACATATTTAATGTGATAGTATTCATAATAACAGATTTACAGAGTCAAAGTGTCCATCAACAGTTGAATGGATGCTCTGCCTGGCCTTCCTTCTTGTTTTTATTTGAAGCCTGCTTTCACTGTAGAACTTGATACCACACTCAACATTCTGTGCACTGAAATTTTCATAGGTATAGAAGAGCTAACTGAAGCGGAATATACTCCATTTTAGCAATAACCCAAGTCTTCTCACCATCCTTTGAAACCAAAAGCAAATGAAGGGCTCAACCTTTCAAGAACAAGCCTTTCCTGGCACAACAGCACATGCCTGTAATTACTGTACATGGAAGAAGAGATAAGAAGACCCAGAGTTCAAAGCCATCCTCAGTTACATAATGAGGTTGAAATCAGCCAGTACTCATGAGATAATGCCTTAACAAACAAAGACAATAACCTGTGTTGCCGATGCCTTCTCATTCTCAGAGTGTTCCAATTCAAACAGCATATAACCCAAAAGCTGGAGTCTTTATGCCAGATCAACAGATGTTTAATGCTTGCTTCAAAACAGTGTCAATCCCAAATGGCATCTTGTCATGCATTTTGCCTCAAGGTGCTTGCAATCTATGATAGAGTTCCTCTGCCTCTTCCAGTTGCCTCCAGACCAGGGAAATCAGATCCTCTGTTAGTTTCTCCTAAAAAGGAATGCAAATGGCCAGCTTCCTTTGTTTAGCAGGTTCTGAATAAATGATACCGCTTCTCACTTAGATTCTTGTTTTTATATCACTGGTTCTCATTTGCTTCTACAAGAAGCACACTCAGATACATGGTGGATTTTGTTATTGCAGCATAACACTGAAGAATGTTTATTTTTTCATACTCCATTGCCTTAATGTTTAGATCTGTGTTATCTGGAGAAAAGACACTGATACCAGGATTGTGGCAGAGGAGACCTTGTGAGGCCATTTCATCAAACTCTGAAAGTGAAGCCTGGATCAGGTTGGAGACCCCAAGATATTTGAGATACTGTAAGCATAGGATATATGCCAAAGAGAGCTACAGACAAGAAGTATAACTTGCCCAAAAGAGAGAAATGTGTGTGCCCAACAAATCTGGGAGGGAAGACACATCTTAGCTGTCTTAGTTACTTTTCCATTTCTGTAAAGAGATATCATGATCAAGGCTACTTATAGAAGAAAGAGTTTATTGAGGCTCACAGTTTCAGAGGGTGAGATCATGACAATTGTGGTAGAGAGGATGGCAGCAGGCAGGCAGACATGAAGCTGGAACAGTAACTGAGAGCTCACATCATAATTCCTAAGGATTGAGAGCAGCAAAGAGTGCGAGCATGGCTTTTCAAACCCCAAAGCCCACTCATAGTGAAACACTGCCTCCAACAAAGTCAGATGTCCTAAATCCTTCCCAAACACTTTCATCAACTGAGAACCAAGTATCCAAATATATGAAATCATGAGGGCCATTCTCAAACCACCATATCCCAACCTTTTGGCCCCCATAACTCTGAGGTCATATTATAGTGTAAAATGCATTTAATCCAACTTTAAAATTCCCCTTTGTCTTTCAGTCTCAACGCTGTTCAAGAGGTCAAGAACCAAAACTTAAGATATTCAAGGAAATCTCTTAATTGTAACTCTGTAAAATCAAACTCCAATGTCAATTACATATTTCCAATACATAATGGAAGAAAATATACATTTCTTTGGGCATGGCAAGGAAATGCTGAACCAAAGCAGATCTGAACCCCAGGAAGAGAAGCTCCAGTTCTGTGGCTCTGTGTCCAATGTCAAGGTATTTGGATGCCTCTTCCCTCCCAGATTTGTTGGCCATATCTCTGTCTCTCTGTCTCTGTCTCTGTCTGTCTCTCTGTCTCTGTCTGTCTGTCTCTGTCTGTCTGTCTGTCTCTGTCTCATCTCTCTCTGTCTCTGTCTCTGTCTCTCTGTCTCTGTCTCTCTCTCTCTCTCTCTCTCTCTCTCTCTCTCTCTCTCTCTCTCTCTCTCTGTCAGGCTGGTTCCACTTCTTGTCTATATCTCTCTTTGGCATATTTCCTATGGTTATAACATCTCTAGCATCATGGGATTGCCAACATGATCCAGGCTTCACTTCCACAGTTTGATGAAATGGCCTCACAGGGACTCCTCTGTCATGATGCTGGTATCAGTGTCTTCCCTTAACAATGAGGAAGGTTGTGGTTTGTGGATTGTACTTTGTGTATTCCAATCTTCTGGGCTAATATCCACTTATCAGAGAGTGCATACCATGTGTGTTCTTTTGTGATTGGGTTACTTCACTGAGGATGATATTCTCCAGATCCATCCATTTCCCCAAGAATTTCATAAATTCATTGGTTTTAATAGCTGAGTAGTACTCCATTGTGTAGATGTACCACATTTTCTGTATCCATTCCCCTGTTGAAGGACATCTGGGTTGTTTCCACTTTCTGGCTACTATAAATAAGGCTGCTATGAACATAGTGGAGCATGGGTCCTTATTACATAATGGAGCATCTTCTGGATATATGCCCATGAATGGTATAGCTGGGTCCTCTGGTAGTACTATGTCAAATTTCCAGAACCACCAAACTGATTTCCAGAGTGGTTGTACCAGCTTGCAATCCCACCAGCAAAGAAGGAGTGTTCCTCTTTCTCCACAACCTCTCCAACATCTGCTGTCACCTGAGTTTTTTATCCTAGCCATTCTGACTAGTGGGAGGTGGAATCTCACTGTTGTTGTTGTTTTGATTTGCATTTCCCTGATGACTAAGGATGTTGAACATTTCTTTAGGTACTTCTCAGCCATTTGGTATTCATCAGTTGAGAATTCTTTGTTTAGCTCTGTACCCCATTTTTTAATAGGGTTATTTGGTTCTCTGGAGTCTAATTTCTTGAGTTCTTTGTATACATTGGATATTAGCCCTCAATCAGATATAGGATTGATAAAGATCTTTTCCTAATTTGTTGGTTGCCGTTTTGTCCTATTGACAGTGTCTTTTGCCTTACAGAAGCTTTGCAACTTTATGAGGTCCCATTTGTCAATTCTTGATCTTAAAGCTAAGCTATTGGTGTTCCTTTCAGGAAATTTTCCCCTGTGCCCATGTGCTCTAGGCTCTTCCCCACTTTCTTTTCTATTAGTTTCATTGTATGTGGTTTTTTGTGGAGGTCCTTGATCCGCATGGACTTGAGTTTTGTACAAGGAGATAGAAATGGATTGATTTGCATTCTTCTACATGCTAACCACCAGCTGAGCCAGCACTATTTGTTGAAAATGCTGTCTTTTTTCCACTGTTTTGTTTTTGGTTTTGTTCTTTATTTTATTTTATTTTTTT
>JADRCC010115374.1:0-10292 GCA_019843855.1 Hylomyscus alleni
AAAAATGTTTCTAATTTTTCTGACCAACATTCTAGCCCTTAATTGTAAATAATAACTATTCTTTAGATATGCTAAGCTACTTCACCTTTGGGCCCAATCTCAAGAAGCTCTAGAACAATGTAAAAAAATACCTAAGACAATTGTAGGCTAAGGCATGAAATCAAGATGGAGTTTGAACTATCAGCTAAATGTAGTTATAGCCACTTCTGCCATTGATATGTTCCTGTTTCTTAGCAGGCTTACCAGTGCTAGTTATTGGATTTAAATTGTTGCTCTTTGATGAAAGTAAAACAATGTCTCTGGGGCTGGGGAGATGGCTCAGTGGGTAAGAGCACTGACTGCTCTTCCGAAGGTCCCGAGTTCGGATCCCAGCAACCACATGGTGGCTCACAACCACCCATAATGAGATCTGACGCCCTCTTCTGGTGCATCTGAAGACAGCTACATGGTGCATCTGAAAACAGCTACAATGTATTATGCTGGAGCGAGGGGGCCAGAACAAGCGGGGCATCCTGAGTTCAATTACCAACAGTCACATGATGGCTCACAGCCATCTGTACAGCTACAGTGTACTCATACACATAATAAATAAATAAATCTTTAAAACAAACAAACAAACAAACAATGTCTATGGCTGTTACCTTGTGCCGTGCAACACACTCCTTTTGTCTCTATTGGCACACATGACCTGTTTTATTCCTTTAATGCTTATTTAACTTAGACATCTAAAATTAGAGTGTATTTTTACTTTCCACTTATACATCATAAGGCCCTTGCAGTCGCCTGATTGTGAGCAACCTTCTCATTTTTTGCGCAATTTCTGTCTAATATTTTAGCTGCACAATCAATCCTCATTATTCACAGCTACCATACTTGTGATCTCACCTACTCTCTTAAATTTATGTGCAACAGTCTGTAACCTCTAAATCAGTCAGGCAAGGGCAAGTGCTGAGTGAATCATCTCAGGAGTTCTTGGAGGTTCTCTGAGGGAGGAATCAAAATAGAACACAGTCGAAGCCACCGAGACCGAAGTAAGCAGTGCTGGAGTATGGGACTGAAGCAAAGAACGGAGTCAAGTCCATGTTAAGTTGTTAAGCTCTTTTCAGTTCCTGATAACTCCCTCTATTCCAGAGTGCCCACCAACAGCTAAATTCCTACTCTGGTATTTTCTGTTTTCTTCAAGGCAGTTCCATTCCACCTCACTTTATTCTGCCTCTCATCTTTTTTGAATTGTTACTAACCTGGTTAAACTTTTCACTCTCAGTTTGAATTACACTAATGGGAAATGAACACCTATCTGCCAAACACATACTTAAATAAAACGAATCATTGTACATCATTAATGCTCTTTAACACTTGCAAATAAACAGCGATATTCATTCAGTTATTTAAGGAAGATGGAACAAATAAGAGGCCGAAATGAGCCAATGGAGAATAAAAGTAAAACAGAGCAGACATCAGAAAGTAAATTTTAAAATAGTATGTTTTATACGCTTAGAATGCATTGCTTCTAAAAAGCAGAACACAATTTCTAGGCCTGAGGGGAAATTGTAAAATAAAAAGAGCTTTGAGTTTAAAAACTATAGTGGCCTACAAGGTTGTGGTGGAAGAATTGGAAACTAAGGTAGCAGTTTCTAATTTAATAAAACAAAAACAAAACAAAAGGGGGCTATCAGAAGAAAAATTTTAAAAGTTCAGAAGTCAGGCCTTTACCTCTGAAGCTAAAAGGTATTAATCAAATAAACATTCAATAATATTCTAAGAACTAAATGACAAATGTTATCATAAGATGATATGTAATACATTAAACAGAGGCCTTCTATAAGAAAGACCAGCATTTTGTAATTTTTGTGACAACAGATATAGATGAAAAAGAAGTTCTCAGGAAAAATAATTCAAAAGCATTGGAAATTCGAAGCTGATGGGGTAACATTTACCAAACCCTGAAGGAAGGGTTTCCCACTCAGGTTTCTAGCAGCAGCCAAATCCTCACGTACAGAAGAAAGTGGAATAAGATATGGTGAACCTCAGAAGAGTCAAGTGCTGAACCAACAACTAACCTCTTTGTCATGAGCACTTGCAGGCGGAGACAGAGTCTCGCTTGGGAGCCGATTAGAATTACAGACAGAGGCAGTTGGTTGGATTTTGGAATGCTCTTATTAATCACACTATCAGAAGTTACAAAGCAAATACAGCACCACAGAAAGCAGGACAGTCCGAAGACTGCTGCCACTATGGCGAGTATCATAGGGTGAATTACAACAAGCACAGCATCACAATTAGTTGTAAGCATAACATAAATGAATATAGCACTAAGGTATACAACCTGGTGCGCACGGAGATGTCTCTCCTTGGTCCGGGCTCAGACGTGTCTCAGCTCCTCAGTCTGACTTCAGCTCTTCTGATGACAGCATGGAGTTTCAGGTCTGCTTTTCGGGTTCAGCAGGGCATCCAACATGGACTCAGCAGGGAGCCATTCTGAATGCACCTTGCTACTCTCTGGCCTGGGTTTTTATACCCTTCTGGGCCTAGTTATCTGGGCCTTGGTCCCTCCAGACCAAGGTCTGGTTATCTAGTTCTTATGTCACTGGGGTCTCCATTCCCTCTTATCTCAGCTGTGGAGAGGCTCTAACTTTATCTAGCTACTGCAAACTTGCTTCACTCTTCAGAATGTCAGTTAATATTCACTCTTAAGTTTCTGCCTGGCTTTTAGTCCTACATGTTCTTCAATTTGTCATTTAATATTCACTTTTAAGATTCTGCCTGGCTTTTTTGGCCTTACATGCTCTTCACACTCTTTCTTCTTCAGCAACTAATATGGAATGTGCCCAGCTAACTAATGTAATAAACCAAGAGAAAAAAAAATAGACACGCGATCCAGAACACATGAACTCCAAGAAAGCAAAATGGGGAAAGAGAAGGCTGGAGAGACAGCTCAGCGGTTAAAAGCAATTGTTCTTCAAAGGACCTGAGTTTGGTTCCCAGTACCCTTATAGTAGCTCAAAGTTAAATATTCAGTGGCGTCTGATGCCTTTTGATGCACACACAAACGAGCCGAAGAATACTTTTAGATAAATAAAATAAAACAAATACCTAAAAAAAAATTCAATTTTTTTAACGGGGTTAAATTTTACTGAAATTGTCCCGCAGTTTCACGAACTTGGGTTCCCTCGGAGCAAAGGAGGAGGGTTCGAGAGACAAGAGAAACGACAAAGCCAAGTTGCGCCTCAATCAAGGCTTCATACTTTACTTGGGGGTTTCAGCATTTTTATATGTACGGGAGAAACCGAACCTGAATCTCTAGGTTACAATGATATTTGCATAACATAAACACTGCGGAAGGAGTCAGGAGCGGAGGTCCCAGCGGGCTCAGATGTCTGTGAATGTCTTCAGGCAGTGGGCGTTGTTGTATCTCAGCTTGAACGTCCAGGCAGCTGTCTTCAGAGCTGATCAGACAGTCTACAGAGGGCTTTGTCTTGGCTCCCCTGGTAACAGCCTCAAGCAGAAATCGCCAGAGTCCAAGGGCTGAGCTGAAGGGGGGAGGTAACATTTTACAATATCATAGTCAAGAAGACAGTAAAAATTACAGATTCAGGGTGATAACTGTAAAGTATGATAAAAACCAAATGGATTGAAGCAGGTGATTAGAAGTTTCTTAGAAGAATGTCACAAAGGCAAAAGGGGAAATGTTGATAGATTATCTACCTTATTTGAGTATTAAGAATATAATATTGATAAACATTAGTATTGATGAAACAGCCTGTATACATTCAGTATCTTGTTTATATTAATGTTGCAAAGATTGCATGATGAGTGTTTTTAATAGTACATATTTGTATGAGACACACATGTGCACACTACAAACATGAGGCAATATTTCCACTACTCTGGGTTGTCCACTAGAGCTAGATGGTAAGAACCTATTACTGAAGATGCTTTAGTGCAGAAAACAGAGAAGTCAAGCTGGAACTGATCTAGAGGCTTCTTCCTCTCTGCTGGCTAGCTTTCCTGGTTTCAGATGATGTTACTCAGGTTGCTGAAAGAGAACCTAGCTGTTCCTCACCACACATGCCGCACAACTGAAATACCAAGTATGATGCTCACACAGGGTGCAGTAATGGCATGGCTGGATTTGAGGCCTGCTCCACAAGAGGAAATGCCTAGCATTATAAACCGAGTCAGAAGCCCATAACTGGGGCTATGACAGACTGAATGGGGGAAAGATGCTACGGTTGTTCTGTTAGCAGATATGTGATGCTCATCTAACTGCCTTCTAAATATTTATGTCTATGTGTTGGAGCTGCTCTCAGACCTGGTTAGAGAAGTCTTGTTTTGCAGTGGGCAGCAGACACCACAGAGATTCGTAACTGGCCAAAGTGGCAGAGAATATTTGACTGAGTGTACTCAACTCTAAGTGGGGCATCTGTATCACCTCCTCTAAGTCTCAGGGAACATTGCAGAAGAGGGGACAGAAAGAATGTAAAAGCTGGAGGATGGGAGGAGTACTGATAAGGAATACATGCCCACAGGATGGGCATGACCTTCATGAAAACACAGAATCTGTGGTTAACTGCACAAGACCTGTGCAAGATGGAGCCTATCACCGTTCCTTCACAAATGGGGTTGGACCTCATGAGGCCCTACCTTTTCCTGGGAGCTGTTGCAACTTAATGGTTTCTAGAGGAGGAGGTATTTTCTTCAGAGGTGCTCATGCAAGGAGTCCTAATTAAACTCAGTAAATCATCAGAAGTAGGGGCAATGAGCGGGATGCAAAGTCAATAAAAATAAAATAAAATAAAAAAACAAAAAAAAAAAACCCTCAGTAAGTCTACAAAACAAAACAAAAATGACATCAAAGTAGAAAGGGGACTCTATGGGAAGAAGAGGATCGGTGTGAATGGGAGAAGGACAGGATAAGCGATGGCCCTGGGGATAAATAGAAAAATGCATTGTGGACGTACATGAGATTGTCAAGGAAATAAACCAATTAATAAACGAGTGCCAGGAGAGAGGGAAAGAAAGAGAGAAAGAGGAATTACTAATCCCAGAAAGGAGGAAAATTCATATACAAGAGGAAGTCTGATCATGAAATGCTACATGTCTCAGCAGAAAGCATTTCCACCACTGTGTTAATACCAACAGTCTAGTGGGGAAAGCAAGAGGACAGGCACAGACGTGTTTCTCTGTGTTGGAAATGGTCAGAGTATTTTTGTTTGTTTGTTTTAAGATTTACTTATTTATTTACTTATTTATTTATTTAATGTGTATGAGTACACTGTAGCTGTATAGTTGGCCGTGAACCATCATGTGTGTGGCTGCTGTTGAACTCAGGACCTCTGCTGGCCCCACTCGCTCTGGCCCCGCTCGCATAATTTACTGCAGCTGTCTTCAGACGCATCGGAAGAGGGCGCCCGATCTCATTCTGGGTGGTTGTGAGCCACCATGTGGTTGCTGGGATCCGAACTCAGGACCTTCGGAAGGACAGTCAGTGCTCTTACTCGCTGAGCCATCTCGCCAGCTCGGATTCTTATATATTGTAATACACAAGTACAAGATGTCAAAATCGGTATTTCAAGTCATTTTTAGAAATGTGGATGCATGATTCAGATACATAAAACATGAGGAGAAATTTAAATCAGTTACTTCCAAGTGGGAC
Organism: Hylomyscus alleni; assembly: GCA_019843855.1. NCBI lineage: Eukaryota > Metazoa > Chordata > Mammalia > Rodentia > Muridae > Hylomyscus > Hylomyscus alleni. The sequence continues at coordinate 5,657 of JADRCC010115374.1, forward strand.
TTCTTGGGAAAGGAGCAGTGGACTGCCATCTTTAAACAAAAAGCTTGTTAAAGTTCTAATATTTTAAGGCACACTAATGTTTTCAGTTTAACTGTTTTGGAGTGGTTCTTTCCTTGCCTCCCGCACATCCTTCCTAGCCCCTTTTCGCTGCCTGCTTAGCCACCCATGCTCTCTGGTTTTTCTTTACAGGCTCTCTAGTTAAGCACCAAAGTACAGTGCACAGGACTTTCTAAATGGCAGTGCAAAGACCGTCTCCACTGCCTTTCCTTAGTCTAGCTGTATAGATTTGCACTTCAAACCACCTTGAACCATGCTTAGGAAAAAAAAAGGGGTGGGGGAAACATTGTGGAGATTGAGCCCACCTTTTCTGTCTCTGAGGTTCCGAACTGCTCGGGTAGCCTTACCTTTATACAATGTCCTCAGGAGACTTTTTAAAAATCTCCCAGGCATGTGGAAGTCCTCTTGCGCCCATCAGGAACTGAACTTGACATTTGTTTTCCAGCAATACTGAAGAGGGCATTAGTTACTGGTAGCACGGATGTCCAAATACTTTTCAGTTAGGAAACATTAAACATTTTGAAACAGATTTCTCAGAGAACAGCACAGCAGCCTCTCTGGCAGCTCTCATGGTATTCCTCAATGGGTATTTTTATCCCTCCCTCTGAAAACAACAGCCTAAAGAGAGGAGGAGAACACATGGCCTTCTCTTGGGGCCAAAACTCTGCTTCAGTATTGCCAAGTGATCTAGCAACAGCTGCGCCCGTTGGGGGACAACACTAACTTGGGCCATCTGCGCAGTCCCTCCAAAGGTGAGGGACCATGTGCAATGAGCTTCCCATGTGACAATATGGACAGTTCTACAGGAAGTGACTAGAGCGATCCGCCTTCCTTGTTTTTCTCTGCCCATAAAGGTGGGCACATTTGGGAGGGTCCCAACTCCTGGGTCGCAACTCAGTTCTGAAATTATTTAAGCAAAGGCACGTGGCAGAATCATCTTCCAAGCAGGTTTGCTTCCTGGATATACACAATTCCATTGGGGGCCCACGGGCAGCTAGTGTCTCCCTGGATATACACAATTCCATTGGGGGCCCACGGGCAGCTAGTGTCTCCTTTGCCCAGGTGAAACTTGGGTTGATAGAAATTGTTCCAGGGAGAAGTCCCATCAGTTGGCTCATGAGTCTGCACATATCGCTGTGTATATAACCTCCATATATGACCAGCAGATGCTGAAAGACCTGCTAGGAAGGCACTTGTCTCTGTGCAACTCAAATTACTCACATTATCTTTTTCATTGTATTTTTGTGACAGAATCAGGGTCTTATGCATCCCAGTCTGGCCTTGAATTCACTAAGAATCCAAGGTGGGTCTGCGCTTCTGATTCTCCAGCTTGCACATCCCCACCCCAATGTTTGCACTGGGATTACAAACATGTACCACTAGGCCTAGTTTTCAGATTTGTGAAATATAACTTTTAAGATTCATAAAGGGGGCTGGAGAGATGGCTCAGCAGTTAAGACACTGACTGCTCTTTTAGAGGCCCCGATTTCAATTCCCAGCAACCACATGGTGGTTCATGACCATCTATAATGGGATCCGATGCCCTCTTCTGGTGTGTTGGAAGACAGCAACAGTGTACGCACATACATAAAGTAAATTTAAAATCTTAAAAAATAAAAACAGAATATTTTTAACGTTTCATAAAGGTATTATTTTTGGATAGAGAAAAAAATAGGCTGCAGACTGCAACTCCATTGAAGTGTCATGAAAAGACTGTAGACATATTCATACTTCACAATCTGGTTGCCTTTCTGCTCAGGCCCCCTCAAGTCTTCTCACTCAGGGTAAAACCATCCCCCACGTCCTCTTTGTCCACCACCAACCCAGTCTCTTTCCCTTTGTTTTTATTCTCCATGTCAAATCAACCATCATGTAGCCGAGGGGCCTTGCATTAGATGACAGATGAACAAGGGGAGTAACAGAAGGAAGGAGGTAGCCAGGTGTGTTCCGACCCCCGAAAGCTCTGCAGCACCCTGCTCACTTAATGAGATGTGGAGCTTCATACACATCAGGCCAGGGCTCCACAACTGAGCTATGCCCTGGCCTGTACCCCTTTAGTTTTACAAATACATCTACAAGTCCCTAGGCCCAGAGTGATGTCCTTCAAACCTGTACATCTAGAGGCAGTGAATAGCCAGGATGCAATCCTCAGATTTGTTTTATGGCTGTAATTCTTTAAACCTGTTTCCTCAACTGTAAAAGAGGGTTAATTATGCATGAAGCATTTGTAGGAATCAAATGATTTCACATATGATAAATATACACATGTACACCACACCACACACACACACACACACACACACATCACAACCCCACATAGGCACTACACACATACTCACACATACACCACATACGTAATACAACACACACATGCAACACATACACACATACCATACACACTCACACAAACACCACAAACACCACACCCACACCATATACACACCGCACACACACACACACACACCACACACATATACCATACAAGCAACACATGCACATCACACATACAGACTACATACACCTCATACACGCATACCACACAAAACCATATGCACATACCACACACAGACCATACATACATACAACACACGCCACATACACACACATGCACAAATACACACCACACATTCATACTACACACATCACACAAACACCACACACATCCACCACACACTCAAACGCACACACTACACACACATACCACACACACCAAACGCACAACCACATACACATACATAACACCCACACACATACCTCCGTTACACAACAAGCATTCAATAAGTACCTCCTTTTCCTTCATGCCAAAGAGGTACTAATGCAAGCAGTGTAAGAAGCCACAGACATCAGAATCCTTAATCCCCGCTAACACTTCCTCTCACTAGATGCCTGTACCTCCCACTGTCTATTAACCCAGCTTCAGAAGGGTCTGGTCTGGTTTATTCCAGAACCTAACCCTGGACTACAGATTGAAACAGCAGCCAATGTGAAATGAGATAAGAAAACTCTGAATGACAGCCACGTCAGTCACAGAGGGCCACTGCATGAACCCTGTGGGTCTGGAGCCAGCCTCTAATTTACTATAGCAACGCCCAAGGAATATGTTCTAACAAGCTATAGAAAGGATTCCAGAAAATATAGTCTTTGAAGTATGCTTTACAAATAAAGATTTTACTATGTTTTGGAGTGGGGGGAAGCTGACAGATCATACGACAGCAGCCGGTGCAAAGCACAGATAGCTGGTTGTCAATGGCTCCCAGATGAAGCCCCACGAGGACACATGGCAGCCAGCTAGCAAGCAGGGGAAGCAAAGGCTAAAATATGTGCAAAAGCCTTTACTGTGGTTAGAACATCCAAGGCGAGCAGACTGAGGACTGGCTACTTTGAATAGTTTCCAAAAGGTCTGAGGTATAGGGTTATCTCTAGTTGCTAGTACCTGACCCTGTGTATAGATCAGAGGGATAGTGTCCAGAGTGTTAGAAACTTGTGGGAGTCCACAAAGGAGGTAGTTGGGGTGTAGGCTGTAACTTGGCTGGTTTGTATATGAAAGGTTTGCACACAGGATAGCAATTGGGAAGGGATGACTGAAGCTGCAGATTCAGCAAGATCCTAGGTATACAGCAAATGGAGAGGCCTGTTTAGGGCATAATATCCAATTGCCTTTAGAGCTATGTAATATTCATTATAGAAGACAGACAGACAGACAGACAGACAGACAGACAGATTTTCAGTGTCCATTCATCTGTTGATTGACATCTAGGCTGGTGCCAGTTCCTTACTATAGTAAACACTGTGTCAGGTAAACATGAATGCGCCTGTATCTCTACAGCAAGACAAAGCAGTAACAGGCAATGAAGGGAAGATGCCAAGCAGGCAAAGGATGCACGAGTCCTAAGAGTATATAGAGTTAATTGTTTTTCCAGTTTCAACTCTGACACGGCTTTCTGTTTGTGTGGTGGATAAGCATATACAAATACAGTTGAGTCAGAGGAGGTATAAAGAGACGCTTCCGAGTGTCAGGATTCGACCTGTGTAGTTCCCTGAGTTGTATACAGAGTGTAGGACCGGGCAAGTGTTTGAGTGACCATGTTATTTTTTGTAAATTCAGTATAATAAAGTGATTTTAAAGAATGATTCTCATATTAAAACATACTCTATTGTCTAAAAAAAAAAAAAAGTCAAGGGAATGAAAAAATGGCATGCAGGGAGCTTTGTAAGAGGACAGTGTGAGGGAAAGGCCTCTCTGATGAACAGAATGAGGGACAGTGTGAGGGAAAGGCCTCTCTGATGAACAGAATGAGGGGACAGTGTGAGGGAAAGGCCTCTCTGAAGGAACAGAATGAGGTCCAGCAGCTCAGAGAGAAAGGATAAGTTTACTGCATACCCAAGCAGGAAGCAGGCATGACACTAAGAGATGGGAAATAAACTTTCTTTTTTCTCCAAGTAAGCATAGTTCACGGCCTTAGGGTCTATGGTAATCAATTTTCATTGTCAAGCATGAGGGAGAGTTAGAATCTCCTTGGAAACACATCTAGGTGTGTCTGTGGGTGTTTTCAAAAAGGTTTAACTGAGTTGGGGGGGG